>JAUZND010019074.1:10148-26117 GCA_034780555.1 Coelogynopora nodosa | reverse complement strand
TCACTATGGACACATCTTCTTATAGACACAAGTTATTATCACTATGGACACATCTTCTTATAGACACAAGTTATTATCATTATGGACACATCTTCTTATAGACACAAGTTATTATCACTATGGACACATCTTCTTATAGACACAAGTTATTATCACTATGGACACATCTTCTTATAGACACAAGTTATTATAACTATGGACACATCTTCTTATAGACACAAGTTATTATCACTACGGACACATCTTCTTATAGACACAAGTTATTATCACAATGGACACATCTTCTTATAGACACAAGTTATTATCACTATGGACACATTTTCTTATAGACACAAGTTATTATCACTATGGACACATCTTCTTATAGACACAAGTTATTATAATGATGGACACATCTTCTTATAGACAAGTTATTATCACTATGGATAAGCTTTTGTACTTCGTTTATTTAAGTTCAACTTCTTGGTCAACTGTATTTTGTAGCTTACATCCATTTATAAATTGAAAATAAAGGATTTTTAATGAAATTGGCTTGTAAATTGACATATTCAGAATTTATTTCAAATACTAGTCAATGATATTAGTCAACAATTATTAATGTAATGGTACAATAGTGTGTGTACAAGGCTTAATAAAGAATCATTATGTAAAAATGTCAATAATCGTTGTTCCTCTTTGAGACATATGATGCATACTGAAGATACACTAATATTTTATAAAATAATAAAATTTGGTTTAGTGCCAATATCCTCACGAATAGCATTTTACTATGATGAGAAATAAAGTTTTAAAAAACGGAAGGAATTAATTTATACCGAAAAAACATTACTCCTACTTGAATGAAAATGATCTAATTTACAAATCATACAAATATTGATTTACTTAATAATAAACAATTTAATTTAAAAAAATCTTATCAATGAAAAACATGAAATCACGTAATGAAATTTAGATTCAGGTAAGTCCAGTTGGACGCTGTGTAAAGACATTTTTTGAAGTAATCTTCATTCATTAATCTCTCTTCCAATGTCCATATCATATTATTCTCCACTATAGTGATGTTTATATCGTACACAGAATGATAACCTTTATAATATTCATTTAAATTAAGAAAAGTATTTTTTATGTCGTTTTGTTTGTAATACCTTTAAAACAGTATAACATTTATATGAAATGTATCACATCAGCTGCACGCTTTTCTATATTACAATTTAGATTCACTTAGACAGACGGGAGGAGATATATTGCAAATTTTATTATTTTAAAACAAAACAAAACGGTCAGAGTTATTGGTGTTCAGAACCCCAACAGGGTACTTCAATGAAATGGGAGATAATGTACAGAGGCAGAATTCCGATCAGCACGATTAAACTATATGGGACCCATTTCAGTCGTAAGATTATGCATTGATATAATATTTTAAATTCTTTCATTTTTGAAAGCATACGACATCATATTATATTAAATAAAAATAATAATATCAGTACATGAGTGATATCTAGAGAATATCAGTTATTCAAAATGGTATACGTATTCATATTATTTTTTTACTGATATTCTCAGCTTTTCATAATTAAACAAGCATATGTTTGAATTACATTTAAGTAGGTGATGTTTTTAATATTCACTTATAATTTGAGTTTAACTATTTAGGAATCTGTTCATTGTGTTTAACTAATTTGAGTTGTGCTGTTTCGATTATTTAAATATTATCAAATGCTTCAATGCTACAATGCTTCAATGCTTCAATACTACAATGCTTCTTCACGATATAATATAATACCTTATGAATTTGAACTTACAAAACGCAATAAGTGACTTTAAGTACTTGCAATACTTACAATATCTTATAAGTACATATTAAGTCAACTTTGAATTACATTAATTAACATGTGACTTCGTAAGTAATAATAAGTTGAATAAGTGGACATTTTTCTAATATAATCAAAATATTTATTGAAACTTGATAAAACTAAGCATTTCCCATCTTAATTACTGGTTTATGTGGCACCATGAGGTAAGCGATTCATGAGATAATGTAGAATATTGCAAAGTATTATTACAAATTGTAGGAGTAAATAACTTAGTAAGTAACTTAGTAAATAACAGGGTAAATAATACATATTTAAACATATTTTTAAATAAATGTAAACGTGCTAGTGAAATGGTTCACGCTCATTTTAAAGTGGTATACAGCCACAATAATGGATTTAAAATTCAAAAACATTATAATGAAATAATGGCTTCTTCAATTGCTAGTTCCTAATTGCTGAGATGCTAGTTCTCAATTGATAAAATTGTATTATTTGTTCTCAAAAATTGAAGGTCATTTAAAATAAAAGTTAGATAATGTTTATATAAATCCGATCAACGGATGCATATTGGCATCTATTAGTTAACTGATTGTTTGATTGATCATTTTATTTGAAATTATTATTTTCAATGCACTATTAAGGTGTAACTATAAATGAGATGTTTTTTGTTTTGCAGCATTTTTCCGTAAACATTTGTTATTACATAAAATTTACAAAACCTGCACTTTTCAGTTCCATTTACGTCATGTTAACACAACTTTTAAATTTAATTATGTTTATATGTTTATCATTGTGATCAAGAGACACTTGAACATGTAATCTACACAATCATTTTTTTAATTTCCCTTCACAAATGCAATATTATGTGTGCAGGTTCGTGTTTAAGGGAAATGAGCCGTAACAATATTCATATTGATGCATATATATATATATATATATAATATGATCGCATTATGAAATAATGATCAATTCATAATTATATATATATTTAAAATAACTTATTGAATTTCAATTGTTAGTATTATTTTGGAAAACATTTTAAGTAGGTTGACTATTTGTCTTATGGCATTATATTTATATACGTATGCATGTTTAAATATTAAACAGCTTAAGTAAAAATATTTAAATTGTATTCATTACTATTTGAAAAGTGACATTACATAATAGTGCATTCATTGCTGAAAATAGAATAAAAACAAGCTATTATCTTTATCTTTAAGAATCACATAACTATAGTACTTACCGTATGTATATATTTGAATGTTATTTGTTATCCCTCAGTAAGAAATGATGTGTTTTATCCCGAGTACATCAGCGATAATCACACAACATTTCAAACATGGTACAATGAGTTAAATGATCAAAATCTGAGAACGTGTTTTTCGTCAAATCTTCCTTTAGACTGGATGGTTAGTTTTTATTACGACATATATATCTATTATGCTGTTATACATCACGGCATCTACAAAATTCCAGCTGGAACTACATCCAAGGTAAATCATATTATTTTTGTGTCTAACTACGCTGAATATATATATAAATTTCATAACTTTAATATATAAAATAAGTACTTTTTTTATTAAATACAAATACAATTAAAATACTCATTACATTAAAATTCATACACAAACAACTCACTAACAAAACTGCTTGTTTCTGTAAAGTCAAATCGGTTTCATATCTCATCAATCTCAAAAACTCTTATATTATGAATAATTTGGATATATGTCCATATGTAATTTATGGCGGTAAAATTATATTAAAGTGTATTGTAAATACATATATATTTATGTTCATTTCGAATTTCCACACTATGAACAACTTACTATGTTCAGCAGGTTTGACGATTCCAATGAAAGGTTTGTTGAATTAAACGCATGTTGTAGATCTGAAACGGGAAAGTTTAAATGACAGTGTTGACATTAATTATAAACGTATACACTTGTATAATATTGATAACAATTACAACATTCGCTAACATTTATTTGGGCAATTTGCTATAAAATATTTTGTCGGAATATTTATTAAATAAAATGTATTATATTATAAATAGAATTTCGCATGTAAACGACATGATCAAAAAACGTAACAGTTAATAATGACAGTGTATTATTTCACTATATTTCTGACATGAAAAGCTATACAAATACATTCCCTTTGAAATTTATTCCAGAATAAAACATTCCCAAACATATTTTAACTTTTTAAACAAGTTATTTGTTACATAGTGTGTTATTCCAGTATAATTATATATGTTGTAATATTACAATATTTATATAATTATTTATTGTTTTAAACTTAAATATGTTCGTGATTAATATAATACATCGGTTTTTTACATACAGTACCGGCAAAAAGTTAGACATTTTGGCTAAATTTCGTTGAATTACGGAAAACTCATTCGAACAGCATAAAAAGTTATTTTTGAATTTTGAATTTTCCAAATTCTATTGTTAGAATTTGGTTTTTCCAAATTATATGTTTAGAGTTTGGATTTGTTAACTATTCTAGAAGTATTTCAGAAATGCAACGTCATCAAATGTTTTGTGTCCTGTAGTGTCGTCTGTTAACTTTTTTAGTGATGGGGAAAAAAGGTCAGCTTAGTACATGATTAAAAAGCAACATCATTCTTTTAAAAGGAAGAAGGCTACGCAAATAAAGAAATCTCTCGCAGACCATTTCACAACCATCCGTGTCACGTATTATTAAAAGTGGAAATGTGCCTGCAAAAGCACGTGCTGGAAGGCCTCGTAAAATGACACTCAGGACTGATAAACAGATACAACGATTATGTGTAATCAAACCGAAAATAGCAGCATCCGAGATTAAAAATACACTGCCTTTACTTGCTAATGTTGCTACCAGAACAATTCGACATCGACTGAACAAAGAATTAAAAATGCCAGCACGAAAACCACTAAAGAAGCCGTTGCTTAATTCTCGTATGGTAAAAAAGAGATTGGACTTCTGCCACGCCTATAGACATTGGACTGCAGCCGACTGGCACAACGTTATGTTCTCAGATGAGTCGACTTTCCTGCAGTTTTCTTCTTACAAACCCTTCGTCCGCAGACCTTCTGGTTCGTCGCCTGTTAATACCCGGTATATCCAGCCGCATCCACCGTCGGTTATGGTTTGGGGATGCTTCTCTGTCAAGGGTCGTGGAGGTTTATATTTCTTACCAAAAGGTACAACGATGAACGCTGATCGCTACATTGATGTTCTGGATAATCATCTCATCAATTTCCTTACGATTCATGAATGCACAACGTTTCAACTTGACTCTGCACCGTGCCACAAAGCCAAGATAGTCACTAAGTGGTTAGCCGAGAAAGACGTTTCAGTACTACAATGGCCAGGAAACTCACCGGATTTAAATCCAATTGAAATTTTATGGACTAATATAAAGAAAAAGGTGTCCCAATCAAATCCCACGAGTATGGATGAGCTCCAAAGAGTCATAAAAACTACTTGGTGCACCGACATTAATATACAAATTTGTGAAAATCTTATTAATTCCATGCCAAAACGGCTTGCTTCAGTCATTGCCAATAAGGGTTATCACAGCAAGTTTTAACTTTTTTGTGACTGAAACATGTTAATTTTATAATTAAAACCTTCCCATATTCCTATGTATTGTATTTAAGAAACTTATTTGTTATACTAGATCATATTTGTTGTTTAAAATATTTTATTCCTTATACTGTTTACATCTATAATGAACTTTATAGTAATCTTTTTATGATGCGATTTTCATAATCAACGGCAGTATTTTATTATTAGATTATGTAACAATTTAAAGTATATGGAATTAAATCTTGTGGTCCTTATATCCCATTTATGATATCTTAATATTATGTCAATTAAAAAAGTCCTACGGGTATTTAAGAGTATATTGTATAAGGGGATCGATATAGGGCTAAATTTAATACGGCCAATTGGAATATTATAACAAAGTCCCTATGACTGTTTTTTTGTTTTGGGATCATGGAGCGCAACTCGCATTTAGAAAATGTGGAAATATTTACATGTAATATCTTAAATATCTCTAATTTAACTTTGACTTTCAGAGAGTATCAAGTTTTGTGTTTAAAAAGAGTTGGGGTGTCATGGCCCTATTAATTAGAGCCCCCTGCTTTATTGCATTGCAGTACCCCGTTTTTATTTATAAACAAATATATAACAAAGGAGATAAGAATAGAATAATTTATTGTAACTTTATATTATATGGGATCGTGTTAATAATGCTAAATATATAATATAGTTAGTTCTATCAATAATAATAATAATAATTATATTTATATATATTTCAACAAGTTTTATGTATTTCTGGTTTTTTAAATTAATTATTAGTTATTACGTATTTTCATGCCAATTGGGCATAATGTATGAAGCATGTTGTAATAAAATTAAAATAGAATATTTAATGTTTTTTTCTATAGTATATAGGATTTTTTTGAAATTTTTGGAAAACAATTATTGTAAACAAATAATTAGAATAATATAATGTTTGGTGAATGTAAGGTGAAACCAATATTATCAAAAATAATAAAATTCCATAGTCTTTCTTTAAATAGCAAATTTCTTTTACAATTAAAAATAGTTTATCTACTTCAATTATTGTACTACTGAAGTAATTTCTCGTGCATAGCGCACAAAATACCGTTGAAATCTTATAGATTTTTTGTTTAAATCGTTAAAGTTTCAGTTTTGGTTTTTGTTTGTAAAATGGCTGATAATAGATTGAATACAAAGGAAATGAGTACTAGAAAATCTAATATTTTCGAAAAAATGATGGCCAATCCATCATTCAATACGGAAGATAACGATAACCCTGGATATGGTATGATTTCCAAAGGGTTTGATCATCCTGGTGCTGCACATACTTCAAACCCTCTTAATGCCGGATATCTTGAGAGCTTTAATACGGATTTAGATTGTGACCCAAGTGAGTTTTTAGTATTTAATGGTTTGTATAATATTTTTTTACGTATTTTAATAGTTCAATTACCTTCAATTTAAATATTAAAAGAATTGACATTTTATGTTTTGTACTACTACAATACGTACCAGTAGTATTAATTCGAGAAAGTAGTATATTGTCAAATTAAATATTTGCTAGTCCTTAATAACTGTTAATAAACGTGATAATCACATGTTATATTATATCTGTGAAGAATCCCTGTACTTGTTTTTCAATAATCTATGTAATAACCTGCATTGCCACTATTTTTAAAATAGCACCACCACTGGCACAGCCACTGTCATTTCAGGCATAACTTTAGCATCAGTTAATACTTTATATTTCTCTGCAATACTATACATAAAAAGGTAACAGTAATATATTAATTGTATATTATTTGAAATTAGTTTTATTTATGTAATATTTAAAATTTCTAAGGATATTTAATAATAATAATTATTAATACATTTTAAGTGTTAGGATATTGATTGATATCTTGAAGAGATAAAGGTAGACTTTTATAACTTTGAATTTCAGAATCAGCATGTCATAGACTATCAAAAACTTCAGAACTTGTGTTTATACATTCTCATTTAACTAAAATTTGTTTCCAGAACACCATGGCATGGCCATGTTATGTTAGCTAAAACAAAAATAATTTCCACACATTCATCTCTTGTCAAACTCATGTTGCAATCACTAATTGGCTACAAAATTTGCATTGACAGTGCAGGTATACAATGACACCATTAGGATGTACATGTATAGTCAGTCATAACTTTTGCTGTAATTTAAGTTTTTTGAATTGTGGATGCTGAACCACCCTGTATACAAATATATAATGAGTATTAATAGAAAACTATTTCTATATTATATCATAGTTGATTTAACATGTTTCTTCAAATCCACATTTCTATATCTGTGGGTGCTTATGCTATTTTTTTAAAATAACATGTCCTCTGAACCCCTGGAAACCCCCCCACCTCGGACCACCTCTGGGCATTGTCTGTAGTAGCCATAGCTGAAATTAAATAAAGCACTTATTTTCTTGATTATTTAATTTCTAATTAGCAGTTTGGTTACTTTTGGGACATGCTGTATATATGTGATGATAAATAAAGACAAGTAGTGTTGTTCACTTGTAAGGAATACAAGTTATGCCCTGTATGTGTATTTCGGATTATATTTCACAGCATTATATAGTTTGTCCCTATTTACTAGGCATTAACCCTTTAAACTAAAATATAGGCAAACAGAATCTGATTGGACAGTAAAACTGTATAAGAAATATTCATCAACAAATTTGTGTGCATTTTTCAAAAAACAAATTATGTTATATATATTTGTTACACACCTAATGAGACAAACATCAAAATGATGTAGATATATAATAATTATAATAATTTTCAAAATAATATTGTAAAAACATATATTTTATATAATATATTATAATAACATATGATATAAAAGTTTCCAAACATATAAAAACAATATTTTCTGTAAATTTGAAAACTATTTTTTTCATAATTATTATTATTAACATATAGTTATATAATTATAACTTATAGACTAGACTTACAGCATATGCCATATACCAGTTTAATAATATCAGAAATAAAATATGATGGAGTCACTAATAAAATATCCTAACTTCAAATTTTATATTTTTTATTCTATTTTCTAAAAATGAACATAATCATCATCCATTTATCAATTCACAAAATTTGTAATTCTCAAATTATAGAAATGACTTGTCTGGCTGATTAAGTTTCCTAAGTGAATGAAAAAATAGATTTTATAATAATTATCATTTTCAAAAAATTTTTATTGAGTAAAAACCCCTATAATTTTATTTGTTTATAAAATATTATTTTCTACAACTTCTTAATAATTTATTAGTAATTTAAATTTTTTTATTTTTTATTTCAATTGATAAAATAAATAACAATGTACTTTCCTTAATAAAACATATATCAAATATATGTTTATACAACATGTAAATATTAAAAAATAATATTTTGAAATATTGTTGGTGCTGATATTTTGTGGATAATGTTATATTTGTATGAAATTAAAAAAAGTATTCATATAATAATATGAAAAAACTTTGTAAAAAAATTTAACATTAAGGTATGTAATATTAATGATGTATATATTTATAAATATACAACTTTGCTTTTTAAATACGAGAAAAATTACTTCCAGGTTGTATTATATTGCAAAAAAGGGTAATCAACTTGATCCATGCATCAATTTACGGGTATGAGTATTGATAAGGTGTCATTTGTAAACCACTAAGTCAAAGAGTTATTACTTATCAATTACTTTTCAATAATCAGAACTGTAAAAATATTAAGAATTACAGCATTATGTATTGTATAAAAACTATGCATTTCTATATCCTGTCCATTATTATATATTTATTATTACTACTATAAATATAATTATAACATTTTTAGTGTAGAAATATTGGCATCAAAATATGTATAACCACCTTGGGACAGCATTCATTCCATCTGGGTTTAAAAACAGGGCTGAGAATCTCCCACCATTTGGCAGAATTCCACCAAAATAGGGGTCTGAAAAGTTGGGTCTTTTAATTTGTCAAAAACTGCAATAAAACATGTGAGGCTAGGGATTCAATTTGTAGAATATTTTTTTAAATTTTAGAATTCAAAGTTGACTAACTGAATGTATAACTGCATAATCTATTAAATATTTTATGAGTATTACTTGCATAAGAATGTACATTTTAAGCCTTGAAACCACAAACATGTTGGTGCTTAGTGCCAAATTACAGGGTACACTGCTTGCATACCCATTTAGTGCCCTACTACCTTTTCTACCAAACCTGACCAGAATCATTCTCAGCCCTGTTAAAGCATTAAATTAAGTGTATTTGTTTCATTTATGGATACAAGTTTTGTATAGAGTAAGTGATGAGTGACTTTTATTTATTTTGTGAAATAAAAATACTGTATGTTAATAGTTTGTGGTAAATGTTTATTTTATTGATTTTTCCTAACATTATTGGTTTATTTACTGTATAGTTCTGATATAACATTTGTATGATAAATTAAAAAATGTAACTTACTTTTGTCAATCAAGTAAATTTTTAAGAATTAGTTAATTGTATTAAAAGGTAACCATCCACTTTTTTACACATTGAAAAAAAGCTCTGAAATTATTTATATTTTGCATTTTATTTAAATATCAAATTGCAATTGGTTTACAACAGTCAATCCATAGCAAACATATCTGGCAGTTTTTTTTGGGGGGAATTCCTATTTTTCCTCCACACATAACCCCTCTTTTTTTTCTTCCCCTTACCTTTGTTTTTTCTCTTTCATCCCCTCCTAATTTTTTCTTCCACTTAGAGTGGGTGGAATCCCACCCTTTTTCAGGTTTGGTCCATTGTGATAATATTTGGTGATCATTAGAAATGTGTCAAAATCTGTTAAGAATTTAGATGTGTCATCAACTATTTAGCTATAAGCCAGTGTCTCTGACAACCTTGATATGTATTTCAATTTACATAAAGAAATGGATGATGGTGATACATCTGCTACACATTAACCTACTGCAGAGACAAGACATCTCTACAAAAAAAATTTAAGCCAAGATTAGTATTTGTCAAAATAATCTTTTCAGTACTTAGATCATGTTATGAAAATCACGTGTTTGGACTGGAAACAGATCTTTATTTTTTTTAATGAATTTTAACAGTTTTGAGAATATTTCACATTGGATGTAGACATTTCAGTGGCTTGCTGTAACAATGTCAATAGCATCATTGAATGTTGAATCTTCATCAACTATATAAACAAAGGTTTGAAAACATTTTTTCTCTACTATAGGAAAATGTAGCATCTGTCATGGTTGGTCATTTGGTGTTTGTGTCAGCATATATACCATTATGTATGTATTATATTAGCTTCAGCTGTGATACTAAGATTCTATTTGTGCCTCTGCATTTTAAACTTGTTACTGGTGAAGAATTGTGTCGAAACACTCACATATAGCTGACCTTTTACTTACCAAACCTGTAAAGCCATAAACTCATGCATTAAGGATGTCAAATTGAAATTAGGTGTTTAACAACCCTAAAATAAGGTAACTATTAGTACATGCTTAATTTGATAAAAGTCAGGCATTCAAAATCATTAGTGCCTGGCATCTATTCAAGTATATTATCAAAAAATCTGGACAATCACCAATGTCCAGAATACAAATATGTTTTTGAGGATATACCAGACATTTCCGACTCTTAGTGCACATTCAGTGTCCTTAATGAATTTATTAGCTTGCATTTACACTATTGCTTATTAATGCAAGTCAAGTGAAGTAGCATGTAGATTGAGTCCACCATTATATTTGAGTTATGGAAGTGAGGTGTACCATGGCTGCTAAGATGTAAACATATTTGCAGATTACTGTTGGTGTTTAAACAAATATGGTTTCAACAATGGAATGTAGTTTAAAGTTTTTTAAATACCATTTCATACTAATTATCTTAACAGTTACTATTATTTATGTACTTTGTACAACAGAAATGCTCCATCTGTATGTACATATTTTCTGTAAAATGAAACAGTTAAACAATTAACTTGTTCATTTTATACATTATTTAGATGATTACAAAAACTTGACTTAATTTGGAAAATTGATTTACATTTTTGTATTTAGTATGCAAAAATTATCTAAGAACAGGTCAAAAAAACCTTGGACATTGAAACCATTGTAATTTTTTTAAATTGTGATTATTTCAACTGATACATTTGTTTATTTTAGATGATGATGGATCCATTGTTGCATCAGGTAAGCTACTATGTTTTAAACAGTTTTTAGTAAACTTTGTATGAACTTAGTAAGTTTTATAATTATAAGAAAACATTACTACTTAAGTTAAACAAATTATATAATGTTTTATTGTGGTTCGAATTTTGTGCATCATGTCAGTTATGTTTAATGTAATCATTTTTTAGACCATCATTTTAGTGCATTGTGTAGTTTTGTATTCTGTGTGTACTGCCCGTTTTTGGCCTCCAATTTCAAGCTCTGTTTCACATAGTAAAGCAATAGCACCCTTGTGGCCTTTATTCTCAGTAACTAAATTTTGTTTGATACTTGTGAATCCTTAGCTGATGGATGGGGGGTAGTTTCCTTCCCATTTATATATTTTAAAAAGTATAATATTTTATTGACAAGTTAGTTACTGATACTAGTTTTGTTCAACTTATTAAGTGCATTATTTGATATTAAATTTTGTTCCATTTTTCATAAAATTGACCAATGTGCTTGGTATTGTAAAGATGTTTTATTAAAGATATTATTTTAATGCTATATAATATATTTATACATTTATCTATAAACAAGAAGAAGTACAAATCTAAAATGCCGAATGCATTATATAATATATTTAATCGAATATATAGGTTTATTATATATATATATATATTTTAAATTAGCAAAAAATATGTTCAACTACATAACAATGGAAGTCATTATTTATCTCAAATATATTTATAATCAAGTATATAAATGTTCAATATGCCTATTTATAATTTGTTATAAAATGTGCACAACATTATATCATACTATTACTTTTGATATACACATTGGAAACTTCTTTGGTAAATGTTATAGTATTTGGTACTTTATAGTTATTATTTGAAGATCGATTTTTTTACTATAGTAAATATAAAAAATTAAATTAATTCTCACCAGTAATCTATAAATATTCAAAAATATATAATATTAATATGTCTACCGAAGGTGGCCATCAATTGCTATCTCTGTTAGTACTGGATAGCCTTTAATTACTTGTAAACTATTACCTTACGTCCACATCGAATGGTCAAACAATTTGTGTGCTGTTAAATGTGTTTTTAATATTATAATTAATATTCAATATTTACTTTCTATTATAATTATATATCTGCCATTTTTTTAAAAATTTAGCTTCAAATCAAGTGGATTATGGTGGACAAATTGAAATCATACATCTATCTGGAGTTGGTAATTTAAATAACTATTTTATTATTCGTTACTATTTCATCACAACGTATTTTGCTATATATTTTCAGATGGTTCTAATGAACAACCAAGCGTACTTAGTGTGAAAGGTAACATTTTAACATTTCTAAGAAAGTTGTTTGGATTATTGGCACTTCTTTTGTATTAAGTGTTGATGTAGCCTACCTGTTGCCTGGAGCAGGATTTATTTTATTGTGAACTTTGTTAGCTGATTCATGTCGGTGAAAAAATTAATCCTCAATGGATTTATGTTAAAAAGTACTATATTTCAACGTAAAAAATAGTGGAACTAATTATGTTCAACTTTTTATTTAGTTTAGTAATAAAAAATCGCCAACCAATCTGAGTTAAGTATTTCAATAACATGTACCTCTGTTTAAAAATTATTCAACTATAAATATTTATCTAAATGATAGTTTCATGCCACGAAATTTTAATGATGTACTTTATTAGTTTGTATGTATTTGTTAAAAAAATTGTTCACTTAATTATTATAATTAAATAATATTTTCCTTACAATGTTTCTTTTAGAAATTCCATCAACTACAGTGCCAGAGATTGAAACGGAGCCGTATCTTGTCAAACCCACGACTTCACAATTGCCAAAAGGTAAGACCAATATTATTTTGTACCTTAGGTACTTTGTTGATCAAGTATTGTATAACCTATATTGTTACAAAAAATTAAATTGCTGTTTGGTGTTGCTAGCTCCGTCACAAATGATGAGTACCTCCCTCGAAAAAGCATACTCGAAATATCTACTTTTCTTGGAAAGTAAAAATGATTACTAGAATATTTTGATTCATTATTTTACTTTACACGTGATAACTAATACACTTCCTTTTCAAGAGATATTATTAATTTTACTTAATTATTCACATTTCTTCGAATCATTGTTTCATTATTTACAAATATTCATTATTCCTGTTTTGATTTAATAGCTCTCTATAGAGCCTTAGTTCTTATAATTGTTACTTTGTTATTTTTTATATCTTAATAGTTTAACAAAATAAAGGTCTGATTAATTCTGTTTAGATAATATTTAATACCGCTACAGTATAATACTACGCGTTTAATTTTCTACTGGTCTATAATACGCGGTTTTACATAACTTTTCTTGAATAGGTGTCCCAATGACAGGCTTCATAGGCAATGTGAAACCGGGTACTGGTCCTGGCTGTAGTCCCATGGTATCCGGAGACGGTGTAACTATTCCTAAATCACCACCTACGACCTATCGTGGTCGAGGCAGAGGACGCGGTAGGGGGCGAGGATCAGGAATTACAGGCGCAATGTGAGTTTAAGAGTTCATTTTTTGTGCAGTATTGATCACTTATTGTAAACCAATACAAGAATTAATTTATATAATTGAATTTTGTTTTATGTATCTAATTTGCTTTTTAATTGTGTATACGCCCGTATAACATTTGATTTGGTATATAATACGTTGATTAGATATAACATGAATATTCCATTTTATAGTGTTGACAGTACCAATAAAAAGTATGATTTGCTGAAATAAGTAAGATTAAAGTGAACAGTTGTCCTGTATAAACTATTTTAAATAATTTTAATGGATTTAACTTAGTCTCTGATACATATTTATTAGATATTGGTTAGAAGCTAAGTATTTTAATTTTAGTTGTCAATTGTACTGTACATTTGTTGATAGTTTATGCCGAAGTAGCCATTAACATGCGTATTAACTTGCTTTAAAATATTTAATTAGGCTAAAGTTTTTAGTATTATTTTAAAATTAAATTTTATCATGAGTTTAAACTTAACGCAATTTCAAGTTTATCATGTTTTTCTGTTATCAAATTTTAGCTTTGCATAAAAAAGAATTCCAGGTGTCATGTAATATTATGGCGCGTGATTATATATTTCATTACTGCTAAATGGTTTTATTTATAATACCACTGACTAATTTTGAAATTATAGCTGTGAATAAGTATTTGTTGACATGTTACATATCATTGATTTTGTTTCTCTGTTATTCAGGGTGGAAATGAAGACATATGATGCGTCAAGTGTTCCCAATCAATTAATACAACTGAGAGAAAAGTTTCCAATGCTGTCTCGAACTCTAATTGACCGAACACATACTTCTACATTGTTTGATTTAGAAAAAACTTCTGAGATTTTACAGGAGAAGCACCAGGCCATAGTCGATATGCGACAGAGAGTTCGTGTTGTGCCAAATCCCAAAGCTGAAAAAAAAGGTATTACATTCGTTATGATTAAATGGTCCCACGTACAGTTTTTTATTGTACTGGAGTTATTATTTGATTTGGATGCTTAGTGTAGCTAACTCTTTTCATAATTAAAATTGAACTTCCCATTGAAGAATTTTGATAAATGTAGATATATGCACTAGCTGCAATATCAGGTATATAGTAGTAAATTTTCGACAAATGTCCTGTTTATACAATAAAATAAATGACAGTATTTATGATCAGTAAAAAATGACGTTTGCCTTTTATTTATAATTTTTTGAAATTATTATGCATACTACTGTACTTTGTTATGAGTAGTGTCATCAATAAATAAAGGCTTTTGTGAATTCGATTTAGAATTTATATTATATATATATCAATTAATAGGTATGTTATAACTTTTAAATAAATCGTTGAAATTGTAATTTTTAGGGAAGGAGACAATTTCGGGTATTAAAAAAATTATATTATATAATATATAATTTATTCATAGAGTTTTCATATTTTATTCTTCAACATATTAACCTTTTATTTCCTACAATATTGGCACCCAAATAAACTTACTTTTTTTTAATGTATTATATAATATATGCTATGTCCTAACAAATCTGAAATGATTATTGAAATTTTTTATACGAAGATTCTTATTATTAATTTTATCTCACGTATTACTTTAGTAAGTCTTGTGGCACATTATGGTATCATTAAATTGATAACTTTTTAGGTATTCAACTTTTTATGTTTAATTTCACCCACAAGACACCACAAATTACACATATTTTAGTGTTATATAATTTTTTATAACCCTTTGTCCGTGGACATTATTTTGTAGGGTTTGCTCTGAGCGGTGGGAGGGGGGGGGGGGGGGGGGTACCCCGCAAAAAAAAAATTGCAATAAATAAAAAAAAAAAAAAATAAAAAAATAAAAAAATAAAAAAAT
>JAUZND010019074.1:0-10138 GCA_034780555.1 Coelogynopora nodosa | reverse complement strand
CCCCCCCCCCCCCCCCCCCCCCCCCCCCCCCCCCCCCCCCCCCCAACCCCGGAAAAACAAACTTGCTATCTATTAAAATCTAACAAACTTAATCAATTAATATCATTTTTATGACCTGATTACGTGATAAACTCCAATTTAGATTAGAAGAACTATGAGAAAATAACCATTTTTTCTATATATATTGTCCTATATATGCTAGAACTTTTGATCAATGCAACCAATTTACTTAATTCTTTTTGCATCTGATTCCAGATTACGAGATCTATAATAGTCTGGAATATATTTTTATTATACTACTTATATAAATAAGCTATAAGTAGTATAAATGCTATTTGAGTAATATTCTTTCTATTAATGTTGCAATTTTGAGCTCCTAATATCATCGGCAAGTAAGAAAACACAGGTGTGAAATAGTTCAGTAATAACACCATTTTCTTTGGTGTGTTAAAATAATGTAAATTATATTTTGTTATATTTCTTAGTTAGATAAACGTATTTTAGCCACTGTTTAAAAAAATCAGGGTCATACATTATATCGTTCAATCAAAAAATTAATTTTTTTGAAGCAAACATATGGTATACCCCCTTCCACGTACTAAGGGTTACCTTATATTATACTTTTTTTTCCTTTTCATAGATAAAAATCAAACAAAGGGATCAACTATAAATCCTCAACCGATTAAAGGGCGCCAAGTGTTCCCATACTATCGCCGTCTTCTCACTGTCAACGGGGAGGTTGTTACCGCCCCACCTCGAATATCGATTGGCGAAGACGACAGGATTGTGAAACAGTTCATGGAGTCGAACTGTAAATCCTATGTGAGCAACGAAGTCGATGGCACTCTAGTGGATGAGGGAACTATGGAAACTCGCGGCTATACCATCTCGTCTGACCTGACACCCGGTTATTCCGCTGTTCCAGAGGAGTCAGTTGTCAAGAACGAGGGAGATGGTGTCGTTCCTATGGAAGAGAGCGCTAACGTCACTGGTTTTGTACGTTTTCCATAATTTTTTATTTAGATTTAATTATTTAAAAAAATTGTTTGTTTATATAATTGGTTTATTCATATATTATACATATATGGTTTGATTCCATATATAAACACGAATTTTATAGAATTACACCGAACAATAATTCTTGGTGCCCGTTTCACTACAAAAATTAGAATTCCTTATACTTATTGGAATTTTGAATGTTAGTTCTGTTTTTTACTATATATTATACAGGTAATTTTTTAAAGTTTAAATTTAATATAAATAAATACAGGTATTCTAGTAAATTTCCATGTTGTATTTACTTTATTGTTTATTGTATTTTAACTAGTTAGTCTTAATTATTAGGGTAAATAATTCTCATTTATAATATTTTCCTATTACTATTAAATTAAAATATGTGATATTTATCTACTATGTTAAATTTCACACATTTTGTTTTTTTCAGTTTCTGAGGATTATGGGTAGGGTATTACCATCCTGTTATGTTCACTGTTTGACATTTTATGTTGCTAACTATTATTTGTAAATATTGTTATATCAACACTCGACTTGATATATTCTTTATGTATTATCTTCAGATAGGTATAATTCTGTTGATTGTCTTGAAATTGGTTTACATTTTATTCCACCATGACCGGCTTTGAATGCGGAGTTTCTGTTAACTAAAATACCCTTAACGAAAATTTGGCGAGAAAATCGTTGAAGTCAATTCAGTTGTTACGGACACAGTTACGGATGTTACGTACAGTTACTAAAAAAACTGGCGAAGTGGAGAATGTCCCCATAACAAAAACTGCTTGCATTTATCATATCAGCAAGAACAAACCATAGAGATGACATAAAGTCAAACAGTTAAAACAATGAGCAAAAACTTCAGATTACAAAATATAAATCATAAAACCTTCTGATCCAAAAGCAAAACAATTCCAATACACTTTTTACTTACTAAGTCCAAATCTTACATATAACATAAAGCTAATTAATGCTCTCCGCAGGATGATACAAATATGCATTTGGCTAGGATGGACAATTACTTACGAAATTGACTTTTTGTTAACCTTCATCGAAATTATATTGGCTAATTAGAATGAATAGTGGTCCTAGCTACGGAGTTACACACGGTCAATTAATTTTTTAATGAAACACTATTGTAAATTATAATAAATTATCTAAATAATTAAAAATTATTGAAAAATTTCCTTTTTTTAATTTTTTGCGCGGGCACCATGGTAATTATTTGTTTAAATATTTGATTTTTGTATGTTTATAATTATACTCATATTAATAAAATTATGTGTTAATGCCATTTTTGGAAGAAATCATATAAAGGTTTAAATACGTTTCTGACTATTGGTGAGATTTATTGAAAAAATAAACTATGTTTACAGTCTATTATGAATTATTTGAAATTTACTATAATACTGATGTATTGTATATATTCAGAACTTATTGATGACATTGTCTACTGGTATTAGTATGATTATTGCGATGTCTTCATATTTTGTTTAACTGTTGTAAGTCATAATAGTGTAATTTTAAAAACATGTTACAATTGTATCCATATATTCTTATGTGTTAATGTTTATTAAAACATCTAAAACATGTTTTATTGAGAGATATCGTGAGAACATGTGGCATTTATAAATAGCAAAGCTATATATTTGTAACTGATAAATAGTAAGTGTCACTGGTTTTATTCAATTTCATAATTTTCAAACTTTCATTGTTATATATAAGAAATGAGCAACAATCAATTGTGATACTACTTAGTAGAGTTAAATAACAAATTAATATGGATCTAATGTGAATGAAAACAATCAAAACATTAATATTTCTTTCGCAGGGCTCGTACAGGGAACACGGATCATTATCGTTTTTATTAATCACCTTGGTTATTTTAACCGTATATTAACTATTAATTAACTAACTGATGACTTCCGAATTGGTCATTGCAGCAATACAGGTAACAATAGGCATAGCAATTAAAAGTAGGTGAATTATTGGTTATTTTGTTTTACACATTTATCGGTTAAATTGTTTTAAATTTAATTAAGTTGAACGTCGAGCACGTAGATTTCAGTAACAATTTATTATTTTAGGAGGAGGGAGATGATACCGAACGGTTGGAGAATACAGGGACTCCCGCCTCCACCGACCTGACCGAGATTGGCGGCAATCGATTCTTCCGCACCAAGCGGCTGTGCGAGACCGAACTCAAGAAGCGGGAGTACGTGAGTCGTGAGCTTCATCAGGGCTGGCTCACATCTCGTGTGCACAGCATGGGCGGTTATGGGCCTGGTGTTGGAGGCGCCAACGGGGCTGCTAATAACGAGATCGGTGGTGGTGGTCAGACATCAACCACAGGTGGGACCCCCGGGGTTTCACGACCACGCAGAGGAGGTGGCAGGGGTCGAGGCAGGGGGTCAGGAGTCAAGCGACGGCGAGTGCGCTCTCCGGATCTGTCCGATGAAGAGGAGGGGGCGAGTGATGTCAAGTCGGAGAAGACTGATACGGCTGTGGGACTAGATGTAGGTTACTAAAAATATTTCACTTAATGTTGATTCCTGTGTTGTGACCTTCTCTAGGACAAGCGTATTTGCTTTGACTGAAGTCTAGCGATAACATCGATGCGCATTTTTATATTTTACTACCCAATTTCGCGTGAATCTGAATATGTTCGTGGAAATCTGCTCGGAAATGAAGAATCTTATTAAAAATGTATTATTTTTTTACTGATTTGTTTATTTTTATATTTTCAAATGAATTGATATATTTTGAAACTTTCAATATAATATTTTAGAGATGAGTTCTCTCGTTTTCGCAAAACGCACTCTGATTTTACATCAGTAGTGCTGACATTGAAAGCCTTTTGAAACCGGCTAAAACGTCTAGTTTTGACATGATTTGATTGTTAGACACTTATTTAAATAGTCTTTGAAATCAATGCAGCTCATTATTTTGCCAATATTGTTTTATGGATAAGCAACATACAGAATATAGCAGTTCACCACCATCCTGTTATTTTATGCACTTTGCTTAATCGATTTGTTACCACTTGATAGAGTTCGTAAATGTGCACAGTGTGTAAGTTGTTCACCTCATTTTCTTTTAAATAATTGTAATTATTCTATTTTTGCTATTATTTGTCATGTAGGGACATGTACCAATAATGGCCACTACGTTGTATATATGTAAAATCTGGTAAATACTTGGTTCAAAATGTTATGACAATATAATTTCCAAATGTAAATCCAATTCCATTACAACTTACATGGTTTTTATTAATTAATTAATTAATTAATTAGGTACTAAATGATGGGAATAGTGATGGTTGTGCGCATATAATCTAAAACCGATAAAGTGCAGCTGGGGTCCAAAGTCGCGCGCAATTGTTTAGTCATTTTTTATTATAAATATCATTTGTTACATGTGTTTTATTTAGGATCCGGACTGTCCTCAATTATTCTTCTGCTTTTTTTGGATTTAACAGACTCTTTTAAATCCACAGGTTTGACTTTCCATCTTATCACTCTTTGCTTCTCACTCTTTGTTTCACACCGTAAGAGAGAAAAGAGAAAAATATAGAAATAGCTTAATTTCTTTCCGATCTAATCGTAATATTATGAGGCAGTTTGTTTTAGGACTGGGGAAGGCTCCATGCGCAGATCGGACCCGCGAGATAGATTGGTAAATTCTTGTTGTGTCTTTGGAACGCAACATAATATAAATATAGAGGAATAGAGGACTAAGCTGCTGGTCTGAGTTGTAGATTAGATAGGTATTCAGGGGCATCGCCATAAATACATTTAATTTTATGAATCATGATACTGTATACAACACTGTTGGTAGATTATGCGGTTTCGGATAGGAAACCAGTGAAGTTTAGAGAGGACTTCAGACATGCTTGTGCCGAGTTTACTCAAGTATTGGCGGATTCGACTGAGGTTACAACGAAAAAGAAATGAATTATGACAAATAGAGCGAATGTATTGAACTAAACGAAATGGACCGCCTATCATAATTCCGAGTGTTTTATCAGTTCTCGATGGCCTAATTATATTGGAGCCAATGGTCAGGTTACTGTTGGGACACGATTTGAGTCTAGGTAGAATTCCACTGATTACAAAATCAGTTTTATCGGTATTATGTTTTAGGCGGTTGGTGTTTATCAGTTTTGAAGGTGATGATGATCGATACATTTTTCTATGATATTAGATCTGATGAATAGTGTTTTGCGAGTTAAATGAGTAATTACTAATATATAAAGGTATCGTCAGCGTAGATTTAATGATAATGTCTAGTTGTGCTACGAGATGATTGAGTGCCTTCAGATGCATATGAGCAAAACGCAGGCAGGGGAATAATAATAAAAAAGCAACACAAAGCACCTGGAAATGTCAAAGAGAATAATAATAGCCCCGAAAAAGGGACGTTCAGCAGAAGAATATTTTGTTGAAGCGATCTCTATGAAAAAGGCTTCTTCTTCAGCTACGAAGCAAGTTTCTTCATTGGTGGTCACAAATTCACTAAGTTAATATGGGTAAACTATGACATTTCAAGTAGTCAATTTGTATGAATCGTTTATGTTGTAAATTATACATCTTTTTATGCTACGTTATATGTTTATTCTACATCAGTGCGAATTGGAGAATATTAAAATTTGATACATTAGCAGCAGTGATGTCGCCGCGCGACCTTTTCATTTCGAGTGGTTATATATTTTAGCAACGAAACTTACGCTCATATGTTTTTTTCGTATATTTATAGTCGTTCAATTTAACTCGTGACGAGCGATGTTCTATTCTGGCCTTCTTCAACGGTGCCCCATTGGAAGAATTGGCACTCATGCCCGGTTGTTCCTCGAAGAAGGCCGAACTGATCATCTCCCTACGCGTGTTCCCTAATGCCGAGGAGCTCCTCAACCGACTGGAGTCGACCAAGCCGCTCTCGAGTTCCCTTATCCCCAGCTGCCGTGAAATCCTCCAAATGCGCTCCACTGTGGTTCGCTTGCTGCAACGATGCGAGAAAATTTCCCAGAAAATGGTGTCCCGTGCTGGCGACCTATTGAGCACTGTTGACCTAACTGACGTTGAAAAAGAGGATCCTGATGCAATCCGCACTCAGCCCCTTCTACTCAATCCACTGTAAGTTGGAAATAACGGGAAACGACTTTCGTAAATTTGCTTAAAATATGTTGTTTTTCACGAGTGAGTACTATATCATGACTGAGTTAATGACTTAGTAATATTATAATATGTACATTTATAAGATGACTATATATTTTGTATTGTGTGCGTTTTATTTGCTATTTGTCTTGTAGTGATTCACACTAAATAACAATTTTTATCCTGCCATTAAAGTTATTTATAAAAAAATAAAGTTTATTGAATTATTCTGCATAGTTAAGTAATAATAATTAATATAATTATATATTTATTATATTAGAAACATATACAATATGTGTTGCTATTAATCACTTGACATACTTATACTATGCTCGGTTAATGGTCGCTCAAGCAGTTATTTTAATTGTCAATTTGAAACTGTTAAAGGTCAATTAGTCGAATTGTTGAACCGTTTTCAGTTTCGAGGAAGACAAAATTATTTTAATATCTTCGCCGTTTCTACAATTATTTTATTAAAAATATATATTAATTGTTAAATGCAATAATGTTTTATCTGTAGTTTTGATTAAAAAAAATGTTTTCGTGATTTAATTGTCACGAAATTAGAAATCGATATATGTAAACGACTATCTAGTTTTATCTAGAACCTTAATAATAATGTATATATTAAATAATGTTAATAATAATAATAATGTTTTCGCACAGTACTACTAACAATTATAATAGCTATTCAGCACATTTTTGTAATGGTCTACAACTCTAGACTTACTTTTTAAAATGTTGTATTGTATATTATGAAAAAAATTCGAAAGAGCAGAGGAAATAGTCCATTTATTTAGTCATTGTTTGAATACCCTCTCCTGAATGTATACCATCTGCAGGTTCCAACTGAAGCCCTACCAGATGGTGGGGCTTAACTGGCTCCGCCTTCTCCACACAGAGCAAGTGAACGGGATCCTCGCGGACGACATGGGTTTGGGAAAAACCATCCAGGCGATCGCATTCTTGACATACCTGATGGAGGTGGGACAGAAGGGGCCGCATCTGGTTATCGTGCCCAGTTCCACCCTTAACAACTGGAAGCGTGAACTAGACCTGTGGTGTCCCTCTCTCAAGGTCCTCGTCTACTATGGCTCACAGGAGGAACGTAAGGCGGTGCGAGTACGGATTTATGAGGGCGTTGACTCCGACTTCAATGTTATGCTTACCACGTGAGTTGAAGTAAATATTGGTGTTGGCCTGCTCTACTATAATTGTAGAAATATTTGTCAATTGTTTTTTATATTATTTTATGAAATAGTTTATCGTTCTTACGTGTGATTTTAATCTTCTTAATATAGTTTTCATTGAAAAATGTTTTTATTATTTTAATTAGCGTGTTTTTAAATACGTTCGAGTAGATAACATTTCTTAGAATAAGTGCACAAACCCTGGTTGAGTGTATCTTTTCACTTGGAAGGTTATGTACGGTATTATAATCATAATATTATTAATTATAGTTTTTGTCTAAACATATCTTTCGGTTTTCCCATCGCGCCCCTCGATTCAAAATATGAGCATTATTTGTGAGTGCTTACGCTTGGTATTTTACTTATATGACTCAAGTCAACCCACATACTTTGTTATGTTGTCTATGGTCACGTAAAGTGTGTTAACAAACATATATGATAATATGTAACTGCGCAATTATTACTTCGATATGTAATTTTTGTAATTGATTTTAACTAACATGAATTGCTTACAGTGTTAAATACTTAATTATTGTTAATGTTAGCCCTACTGTCTACTAACCTTGCTATATAACAATGTCCTATATTGTTTTTCATTTGTGGTATATAATAGTTAGCATTCACGCCCAGCATTATCTGAAAGATGTCATAATTACGCATCTTTTATGTACACAATGCCGTATAATACAGTATTAATGTTTTATATGACTTTAAAAGTGATAGAATAATTTATTATATCGTTTGTTCAGTGTTTTCTAAATATTTATATTTCATCATAAAATGGTGTATTTGTGAACCTGAACTGTTTTTAAGTAACACTTCCTACTCTATTATCTGATCGCATACCCTTTTCACTTGATGTTGCACGTATTGCTTTTTTATTTGGTGGATTGTACTTTTATTGATTATTACTAAACATTATGTAATAAAATAAACGTATAAATAATTAAACAATCAACTCTGGTAATATTAACTGTTAGAAAATAATAAAATGTGCAAAATCTATTTAATTGTCTTAACTTTATATATTTTTTCTAATTTTGAATAAATTTTAATTTTGTTTAGGTCAAAATTTAGTATTTATTAATTAATTTAAGCGGCTAAATATTATATTTATATTAAAAAAATTTCTCCAACTTGAGTCCAAATCAAAAAGATCGATCGGTGGAACACTGCGTAGGCCTACATAATATGATTTTATATACGAAAACTGACGGGAAAATTGAATCAAAATATTATGCTTTTATTATGTCATTAAGGATGATTATTTATATGTCATTTTGTGGATGAGCATTAAACAATTCTTTTTAAAGTTGTGTTTACTAATCATTATAGTTATTGATTACACCTCTGACTGGTCATTTGAAGTGCCTAATGCGGTGATGTTTTTTATCCACTCATTCGCGGATCGATTACAAAGTGAAACTAACAATACGCACCATCTTAAGCAGTGTTTTTCTTGTCCTCATTCAGCTATGCGGTTGGCACAAACTCCATTGAAGACCGAGCTATGATGAAGCGTATCAACTTCTACTATGGTATTTTCGATGAAGCTCACATGCTGAAGAACATGACCACACAACGTTACAAAAATCTCATGAACTTCAAGGTTAGTCTATTAGTATAGTGTTCAGATAAGTGTTGTTGGATGTCAAGTGTTTTTTATAAGTCTGGAAAATTTAATGTGTCAAGTGTCCTGGGTGGATTCTCAGTGACAATCAAGGGATTTTAGAATATTGTGAGCATCCTAGATAAAAATTCAAAAATTAAAATGTTAAGTAATTAAAAAAAATTGTTGAGTATTTAAGCATATTTAGGCAAAATAATTTTCGCGTGAAGTTTTTATTTACTAACTATTATCATTCATATTTTGCAGTAAGTTTGCCGCGATCTGTAGCGAATAAAGTGTTGCCAGCGCTTGCGATTTAAATAGCGATATTTTTAAGGTTTGATGCGATTTTTCTATTTTTTACTAAAAAATAATGAATGAAATTAAATAAATAGCGGAGGATAAAGAAGAAAAGCAGCGGACAGGTTATAGGCTATGTATATTTTTCCTTATGGAGGTATTCTGGTCTAGGGCTATTATGATTTATTTATTACTGTTTTCAGTATCTACAAGAAACAACCTCCTATTGACCAAAAGTAATTTCTATACTCTATTATGAAAGCAGCTACACTTCCTGTTCCAATTATTTTGAAAGAAGCTGCATTGGAAGCGTATGGAAAATACAAAGAAGATTTATTGCAGAGCAAGAAGAAAGAGGAGAGGGCCAAACTGGTTGCTGAAGAGGAAAGTCGTCTTAAATAAAGAAGAATCCGAAAGGGATGTCACCAGCCAAAAGGAAATTAAACTTTTGGCGCAACTAAATAAAACATATGCATTATATTTTTTTGTTAGTTCATAATGTAAATTGAAGCAGACTAAATAATGTATTAATAGTTTTGCTTCGCTTCGCAGGCTTTTTCCTAGAAAAACTTATTTTCTCAATCTAGGTCCATTACTACTAAGGAAAATCAACGGAAAAGGCCCTTTTTGCTGACAGCTTTTTGATTCTCGGACAATGAACCCATAATAAGACAAAATAAAAAATATTTTAAAAATATTTTTAAAACAAGGAAATAACTTAATAAAATAGAGAAAAGAGTTAATTATGATCGAAAATGAGGAAATAAAAGGAACAAAATAAAAGGAACAAAATAATTAAAAAATATTTTTAAAACAAGGAAATAACTTAATAAAATAGAGAAAAGAGTTAATTATGATCGAAAATGAGGAAATAA
>JAUZND010019063.1:0-26118 GCA_034780555.1 Coelogynopora nodosa | reverse complement strand
TCACTCAAATTAATATGCTCACTTGGCCTTCGGCCGCGTGAGCAAAAATAAATTAGCGTGAGTAAAAACCATCAATTAGCGTGGCGTAATATACTATAATTTTGTTTTTGATATAATATGAATAAAGGTATAATTCCATTGAGGATTATAACAGATTTCACATAATCATTAAATATTAAAGGGAAAATCCTGTTGAGATTGGTATTTAAGTAGACAAATAATAATAAAATATATAATGATGCTTATCCACTCATTTAAAAATGAAATGCAAATAACAAATTTGATAAAAAATTATACATTGAAAAGATATGATTATCCTGAAATTTGACAAAGAGAATCATGATGATAACGCCACTAACAAGAAGGGAACATTTTAAAAACGGTAAAAAATGTATGTATCTGACACCACTCATGTAACCAAAAATACATAATGAGAAACCAACTTGTTTTCTTACTCTCTCGAATGTTACCCATCAGAAAAATGTAGGATGTCTAGCAAAACCTGCTTCCTATAGCTATTTTAGTGGCCCTGTCATCCAAAACAAATAGTTATTTTAGTGGCCCTGTCATCCAAAACAAATAGTTATTTTAGTTGCCCTGTCATCCAAAACAAATAGTTATTTTAGTGGCCCTGTCATCCAAAACAAATAGTTATTTTGGTGGCTCTATCATCTGAATAAATAATTAGTTATATCACAAAATTTGCCCTTCATTAATGAAATGTTAACAACTTATTATATTCATGATAAATGCAACGGAGGAAATTGTATGTGTCTCCAGTATCAGTATATATATATTTACATACGCCTACGTACGCCCATTTATATGTGTTCGTTCATTACTTGCAACAGGCCAAAGATAAAAAAGCGAACATGCACAGCAGAGACGTTGAGAGGAACTCGTGTGGACCATGTGACCCAGGAGAGGAAAAGTAGGTTGGGCTCCAGAGGAGTCATATATATATAGATTTCAGAAGTATGGATGTGGGTGTCATTTTTTGCATATTTTATATATTTACTTAATGTTTGTTTTCAGTAATAAAGGAAACTTTTATACTAAATCCACCCTTGATTTATCTTAATCTTAGAATAAAGAAGCGAAGAATTGTAATCTGAAAGTGAACCTCTTCCCCAGTTTCTGTTTCGATTATATGAAATTCTAGAAAATGTTTTAAGCAAAAAAAAATATGGAAAACATGTTACACATCAAAATGTGTTTAATGTATTTGCCTTTGTATATAAGGAAGTATTGTTGGAGTTATTTTTCGCTTTTGCGTCTAACTCTAGAATGAATTGATATGTCACAATCTTTTGCAAAAAATATATTTTAAAACGCCTTCCAGCTAAAGATTTTCGAATTTAGAAATGAATTTTTCAAAGACAACTTTATAATTGAACCTCATCGTGCGATACAGGCCAAGTTTTTACCTTTAAGTCGTGTTTCAGTACCATTTATCTTACTATTGAATAGTCCAGAAATATGTCTTTAAAGATAATTATAACAGGATATGCAAGTTCTGTAACCTAACGCTCTTTTCAGATGTCGAAGAATTAAAGACTTCATTTTGTCTCCCAGATTTCTCTTCTATATTAATACGGTTAGTCCTATTTGATTTTATTAATGTTTTTAATTTTATGAAATAAATAACTCAAAGGAACCGGTAACATTTGGAACTTTAAAAAAACGACTTTACCGATTGTTAAATTCAAACTGTGTTGTGTCGGGTTTATTAAATTAATTGCCTTACGCTGTGCTTATATATATTAGTTCTTGTTAATGCGCTTCAATCTAGAAAGGTGAGCAATGAATTGATTTCGTAACAACAATAATTAAATATATCTTGTGAACAAGTTATACAATTTATGTTGATAATTAAACTTGCGTTAGGAACTTTATAAGATACCAAAACTATGTTGAACTCACTCACCTTGTCTCAATCTGATGCAGTTCTTCTTCGTATGTCTCTTTGTGCAGTTCTACTACGTCAGTTTTCTGGTTCTATTCAGTTATCTGATCCTCTTCGACTTTAATATACGATTCACACCCGTAGAGACTGTGGTGATCGTCTTTGTGTTCACCCTTCTCTTTGAGGAGGTCAAGCAGGTATTTCCGACACTTCCATTTTGTTTATTCTATTTTTAAATGTAGGCTATATAAGCAAATGCTAAATACTGTTGTGGTTTTTTTTATAAGTCAAGGTCAAGGTCACGGGGGGGGTGAGTCATCAAAAAAAATCGGTCAAGGTCACAAAAAAAAGTCGGTCAAGTTCACGGGGGGGGTGGCGTAGAAGAGCTCCTTCCCTACTACTAATAAAATTATTTATTATTATTTTTTACATTATGACGTAATATATCAATTGTTTAGTCATTTTTGAGTAATTTTTGTCAAAAAGCAGATATTGCATGGTATTGTTCTTATTTTATAAACAAAGTTATTTTATCGATTGATTGTATATAACTTCATCATAATAAATGTTTTTTTTTATTTAACCAAAATGAGTGCTCAGTAACCCCCAAATTTTACCCCCTACCCTCTCCTTCCGTTGGACCATTCTAGCATCCCGGTACCCTTTGAAAAATAAATTCAAATTTCAAAAAGTTAAATGTTTTTTAATAAATATTCGAGGGTATCAAATTCAACTTACTAGACCCCGAATCGATCAGAATGATTTTAAAAATCGTTCGCTGAATAATATTGATCGATTTTCCAATATACAATCAAGATTAACTTGTAAATTTGACTTCATTTCTAAAATCCAATCAGAGAACGTTTACCAAATGCACAGAATTTACTGACTGCATAAAAAGCACTGTATCTTCTTCTTTCGTTAGTCTACAGAGAGTAAAGACCTCTCTCTATATATATACATATATTTATTTATTTATTTATTTATAATAACCGAAAAATACAACTCAGTTTTGAATCAATAATATGTAAATTAATGATCAAATTGAAGAAAGTAAAAAAGGAATTGTAGTTTAAAAAGCGCTCTGGGCTTATTTATTAAGTCTTCTTCAGTTTCTATATTTCAAATAAATAGTATATTACATAAATAATGTAGAATAACTATCGAAGTGAATGTAATAAAAATGATTATGATTAATGCAAACGTATCAAATACAAATCATACAAATATTGATTTAATAATAAACAATTAAATTAAAAAATATACAAGTAATTCAAAATATAATCAATCAAAATCATACTTAATCAAATAATCAAATAAAATGTATAATAAGAATTCAAAAGAGTTATAGAAATATTTAGTAAGTTCCCCGCAGCGGCGGTTTAATCCAGTTGGACACAGTGTGTGGAGATGATTAATGTAACAGTCTTCCTTCAGTAATCTCTCCTCTAGAGTCCACTTCTTATTGCTCTGCTCGATGGTAATATTTTTGTTATCCACAGAATGGCCAGGAAGGTTAAAATGTTCTGCGGTTTCGATTTGCTTAGTGCCAGCCTTAATATCTGAGCGATACCTCCAGCCAATCGTTCAGCAACACTTCGACTAGTTAAATAATGTATAACATGGTGCCCTTGTTATTCACCTTTGTGTTCATATAACCATGTTGTAAAAAAGTCAATTTGCTGTTCAATAATTCTAAAAAAAATTATGAAAAAAGCCACAAAATTACAAAAAATCGATAAAATCGATTTTAAAAAATCCCTAGTTATTATTTTTTTTCGTAACGGTTTTTTAAATAATTAGGCCTCTCTGAAAACCTTCCCGTTGAGTTTGACGATGTAATTTTTTGGGTCCCATTATTCAGTCTCAGACTATATGTATATTCTATCCACTATATTCTATAGACTATTCTTCAGTGCCAGACTAATAATTTACATTTTGACATGTTATAGCACACACTAGATTTCTTGTTGTCCAGTTGCGGCATTGTAGCTTTTAATTTTCCGTCCATTTATTTAATTTAATATATTATAACTTTCAATAAATTGTTGGCATCTTGTTACAGTTATTTTTCCTTAATTGATATTTTGTAGTTTCAGTATCAGTTAAACTATTATGTTTTGTTTCTTTTTTATTCTGGTCTACATTTCCTATATTTATTATTATTATTGTGGTTATAGTTCTCATAACTGACCCCTATAACAATACTCTCTCGTACCACACCACACCTAGGCCATCATTTCTGGCCCCTCGATCTACATCAGGGACGGCTGGAACATTCTGGATTGCATAGCTGTCACCACCTATCTAGCCGGTTTTTTTCTGCGAGTCTACTCCTTTGTTCACAATGGAGGTTATCAAGTCTCCGATGAGGAGGAGAAAGTGTACAATCTGGATGATGGTGTCTTCGTATTGGCCAGGATCGTCCTCGCCTTCAGCTTATTTATCTTCTTCGTGCGCATGATTTATATCTTCAGCATTCATAAAGCGCTGGGACCTAAGATCATCATGATTAGAAAGATGGTGAGTTGTGTTTACTATTTTACAGGGGTCGGTTCATGTCCTCTTGTTCAAGGTCCAGTTTGATGTAAACCATTGTAATATATTGTATATTATGTTCGTTAAAATATGCATAATATAAAATTACCATTTCTTCTGTTGGCGCCTTTTCCTATTTACATTAAAAAAAATTAAAAATATGTGTACGCGCATACTTATCTAAAAATAATGTTAATTGTTTAACAAATGAACGAAAACAAGGGACATCAAACAAACAAAATATTCATAATGTCAATCAGAATCGATTTTTGTTTTAATTGCTATGATTCCCTATGTTCTGATTTGAATAAGGTCAAAGTCGTTTGCGAATAATTCAAGTTCGCCAAATTCTATTTTGCAAATTATTAGTTGATGAAAGTAATGATATTGATCGTAATCTTATCCAAAAGAAATTGAAATAGACGAATCGACCTTGCCTTTCTTTGTTGAAATCGGCACATGGAGAAAATTGCACCATCAAAAACAAATACTCGATTCTGATTGGCTGAACGCGAATATTCAAATCATAATACTTAGTCGGGTTGTGGGGGTGAATGTCCTAGTTAGTGTAAGCTAATCAATGGGCACTGATTGAAAAGTCACTCCCATTATGCTCTGAAATACGGTGGATTATTTTCCTATTCCCCGTCCATGTCTTTAAGATGATTAAAGATCTCATCCCCTTTATGGCGATCCTGTCTGTCTTCATCGTCGGGTACGGTGTCACTACCCAGTCTATCGGCTACCCCAATGGATTATATCGGTGTAAGTTAATAATACATACATGATCTGATTAACCAATGAAACAATTATTGATAAAAACGGTTTTTTTCATCAATTAAAAATCTTTCTGGGGGAAAAAGAATCATTTCGAAAAGCTTACTGAATGTCAAAAAGTGTTTTCCAAATTTTGATCATATAACTTATACCTTATCAAATTTAGTAAAGTTTACATTCAACATTGTGGTGAATTTAATTATATTGATGAGTATCTACTGATGCATGTACTCTTCACTTTTTAAAATGTCAAATGATTAAAATACCATTATATAAAATGAAAATAGTTAATTAAAAGTTTTAGGCAGGACTGTATGCATACGACAGTTCATGGTGAGAACCAGAAGCAGAATTGATTATAGTAGCAACAGTGTATGCAAGAGTGCACAGAGCTGCCGAAGCATCTAGATCAGCATTCAAAGTGTCAACTGTTACACTTTTTTGGAGGGGGAAGAAGGAAGGAGATATTTGGTCCAGAGTCTACATAACTCCTACTACTATTTTATGATAAGTATATATATAACTAAAACAATTATCTTATAACATTTATATATTTGAACCAGCTACAAAATTGTAACATGTAATGTTTATATTAAATCAGCTACCAATTCCACGAGTGATGTGAATCGTTTGGAGATGCTGGATATTCTCAACAACCTGATGAATAACGCATACTTTCAAATGTTTGGAGAGTTAAACCTGGACGCTGCTAATGGAGAAGGTAATTGACGGACTATTTCGGTTGTATATTTGATGTGTTTTAAATATACCACTAAAGAGAATGCAATTTTACATTGTGTATAAATTATTATAGTTTATTTATTTACTATTTATACAATTTTTGTATTTTATGCAAAACAACACGTTTGTTAGTAAATTTGAGATACATGGCTAATAAGAATTCATTAGCACAAACTGTTCTCCGATCTCACCATTTCACCCTTCCCCCCTCTCAAGACCAGCAATGTCGCCTACATGGCCAATGTCCACATCCCTGGAGCACGAAAATTGTTCCCATTCTCATTGGCTTCTACATTCTGTTCTCCAACATTCTCATGTTCAACCTCTTGATCGCCATGTTCAGGTAACTCTAGTCTATAGAATATATCCGGCCATTATAATATATTATAATGTGTGGTTTGTGTGGAGTGTGTCCCACACCAGAGATAAGTATACCAATTTACAGATATAAATAATTTAATAAATGCTCCAAAAGACATCTCAGTGGAGCTCGAGACGACTTGTTCAAATTGGCGAGTATCGCTATGAAATATTTTTACATTTTAAGATTGGATAAATTTACGCTGTCTTTAACTTTATACTGTTGAAAAATGTTCACTCTTAAGAACTAATGAATCTTTTCTAAATAATTAATCTATATTTCTCAATAAGTTCTATTAATAAATGTGTACACATCTAATTGAAATGACGATTGAAAAGCCATTCCTGTTATGCTACATACCTCTATTACCAACTTTCTTTTAACATAAAAAGTATTTTGTTTTCTTGAATTTGTCCAATTATTGCTCTTTTCCCTCTCGCCCCCGTATTCAGTCGCAGATATGAGGACATCCAAAGTGATGCCAACGATCTATGGAACATCCAACACTATCTTCTCATCAAGGAGTACCTAGACCGGTCGCCACTACCTCCGCCGCTTAACCTCCTGTGGTATATTTACGAGTCTGTGCAGTACCGTCATGCGTTGAGGAAGAGGGAGGACCCCTTCTGTAAGTTGTTTGACTTGATGTGGGACTAAATTGCTACTGCGTACTATTTAGTTTTTTTATTTATATTTCAAGAAAAAGCTACTTAATATTTTATTAGTGATGTAAAGAGAACTTTTTAGAAGTATATAAAAAACTGGTTTTCATATGAATTGATAAATTGGATGATACTATTTTTCGATGTTTGGCTCCATATCAACATTCTTTTTGTATTTTTTGTTATTACATTAATTTAAATAAAATTGTAGGTCTGTTTTATATTTATTGATGTTATTGATTTTATATTTATTTCTTTGCATATTGCCTTAGCAAATTTTTCTTGCAAAAGCAAAAATTTCTTTGCAAACCCATAAAATACTGTATAATGAAAAGCCTATTGTCAATATGTCAACATTTTCTTCTAGGTTAACTAATCTTTTGGTCACATTCCACAGAACCATTAAGAGTCGATCGCCCCATCTTGATAAACATTTATTTATTACTGGTACAAAACACGTCAGAATGTAGCACAAATTGCTTCTCATTGTCTTCTTCGACGACTTTATTCTAAAAATGTCAGAGTTTGTTCGTTTTGCGTTAGAAGACGACCCGGTAGAAATCCTATTGCGTTTGGAATATGAGACGGAGAACGTTCCTTATAGTTATGTATGCTGATTCGATGAGTTAGAAGCTTTATCATTTTTCGGCAGTGTACGGATGGTGCCGCTTGATCAATTACAACGGGTTCATTTTCTGTAAGGTTTCCTATAAATGTTTTAGTATGTTGTATATTGTACATGTAAAATATGTTTCATTTATGTCCAACATGTTGGTGGTCAAAGTTTAAATCGATTATCCACTGCGAATAGAATCAAATCGAGAATATGAGGTTTGTTTATTGAATGATTGCTTTAGTTACGGATTTGACCTCAGGATATTCCTTGATCCTTGAAAAGTTACAAGTTCCATATGTAGTTCTTTTCGAATTAGACATACAGTGAATAGACAGTTTAAGTACCTCCGGATCACCTCGAGATCATCGCACTAAACTTCACTGATAATAATCAAGTGTTGAATAACGACTCACTCATTTTGACACTCTCTTGTTGGCCTTCTGTTCAATAATTGCCTCGGGTTTCTATAGCTGTCCCGTTCGTTGTTGAGTGAACATAATGTGCCTCTTCAATGGGAAGAAAACAACTCCTCATGTGCAAATCATCTGGTGTCAATTGATTAAGTTCGGGAGTTTCATGCGCAATAACCTTTAAAACTGAAGTCAGAAATTTCGGATCCGGAATTTGTTTCTGTTTAATACATTATATTATTATAGAATACCATTCATTTCCATCTACCTACCCATCCACCGGTGGCAGGCGTGAAGTTGGAGGAGAAGGAAAAGCGCGAGTTGGTCAAGTGGGAGCAAATGAAGACGATGACCTTCCTTCGCCAGCAGATCGAGAATGCGGCCGGCCCTACTACCCAAACTATAAAGGAGATCCTTGAGGTAGATTTCGTCGTATATTCGATAGAAATCCTGTGTTAGATCAGCTTTTCCGTTAATATTGTCATGGAAAACAAGAGAGAAAAATATCACTTTCTTTAAAGCTATATGGAAAACAATAAAAAATATCCCATCAATGGAATTGATACGATGACTAAATCTTTATTAGCATATATCTTTGACAGTAAGTTATCACACCAATTCAGTTTAGTCTATCGCGTTTTGTATAATTATTGCAGACTAATTTTAAACAGAATAGTATTACGTGCATGTTATTTTAAGACAAACTTTGTTATACATTAAACGTTTAAATTGTTAATACTATATTTAATACAAATTATAAATATTTAATAGTAAAAAAAAAATTAATAAATTATTCGTTAGTAGTCGTACAATATTGAAAAATGAATTCGGAATAATTATAAAAAATTAAATCAATTAATTGTAAGAAATAACATTTAAACAAAATGGGCTGTCAGTTTGATTTTACTGTGTTTTAAATTATTGGCAGAAATGTTTACAGCTATTTTTGTATAGAATAATGGTTTTACTATTAAAATTTGTCTTGGTTGATACACCTACAATTAATTAGCCTGAGTGATAATATTGCCTGAGTGAACTATAACCTATTACTGTCACAGTTATACTGTCTATTACTGTCACAGTTATATTGTATATTACTGTCACAGCTATATTGTATATTACTGTCACAGCTATATTGTATATTACTGTCACAGTTATATTGTCTATTACTGTCACAGTTATATTGTATATTACTGTCACATATTATATTGTCTATTACTGTCACAGTTATATTGTCTATTACTGTCACAGTTATATTGTCTATTACTGTCACAGTTATGCTGTATATTACTGTCACAGTTATATCGTATATTACTGTCACAGTTATATCGTATATTACTGTCAAAGTCAATCAAATATTAATGGTTTTGGTATTACTTTAGAATAAAACAAATGCTGTCGTTTGACTGAATTACTGATATGTATATAGACGTCGTTTAAATACTAATATCAAACATCAATAACAATATATGTAGTCCAGGTTTCAGAATTAATGTAAATGACATGTTAAATAGAAGACGTATTTACCTCTAAACCTCCAATACAGCAAGTGCATGAGACAATCGATCAGCGCTTCGAGAAGGTGGAAACACAGCTGCAGCGTTTCGAGAAAGTGGACACACAGCTCCGTTCCTTGATGGAGATGATACGGGTCGGGATGACGTGTAAGACATAATTCCTCCACTGTTCAAGTTCTCTAAGATTGTTGCAGAAGTGTGGGATAAAGCCACTTGAGTATAATGGACTACAGATACATTTGTGTAGAATAACTGAAGAACGGAACATATAGTGCAGATATTTGGAAATGGAGTATGTATTTCTGAATAAATCAATGAACATGTGCCCCTCTGAATGTGCCCCTTCAATACCTTAAAGTTTATGTTGAATCATATAATGATTTTATTCCGCTAAACTTATACATGATCTTGTCGTAAAACAATTTGTAATGTTTTTGGAAATTTTAGGGAAAAAAAGTTTAAAGTAAAAATTTATATTAGATTTCACCCAAAAATGATCAATACAGTGGCTTCGAAAGGTATGTAAGATACGTGGGGCCTCAATATACTGTAAATACGCTCCATTTACATCCACTGACAATTTACCAATTAATCAGAGTGTAGCACTGAACAGTGTTGTAATTTATAAGTTACAATACATTTAAAAGCCTCTTTATTCTATATATTCGTTGATAATATGTCTAGAATTATATTTCTTTATATATACTTGAACAAAATCGTGCATTATTTTGTGACCCAAAGATATTAGTCAAGCCACCCGCGCATTTGACATTTATTTAATAGCAGTATATGAGTAGCATATCTAAAGCAGTGGCGGGGGGCAGGGGGCAGGGGGGGTGATGACGTCACTGGTTTCGGTTTTCTGAGTTGGAAAGACCACTTATATACTACTTGTAATACATTTTTATTAAGTAAAACAATTTGTAGACGCTCACAATGAGCTTTATTATTAATCACAATGAGCTCGAATTATTCGCCATGATCTATAGATTTTTCAAGTTAACGAAAGGTATTTACGTATGGTGGCCGAGAGATTTTGGTTATTTTAACAATTAGATTTACTTATCGTTAGTTTTATTCACCATCCTTCTGCTCTCTAATTGGTTCAATTATTCACCATCCCTCTGCTCTCCAATGGGTTCAATTATTATCAACTTATTGATTTCTTTTCTTTAAATCTCTATTTTGCAGCTGGCACCCAGAATTCGACGACAACAATCCCGACTCAAGGTGAAAAATAAACCATTGATTTTCAATAAATCACCAATTAATACTATGAGTTACTATTAATGTTTGAAATTCGATTTAAATAAATCTGTTTATTAAATGACCTGTAAGAATCAATATAAGAATATGTGAGTTTAAATATTTAAAATAGTGCTTATTTCATCAATTTACCTAAATTTTTATGGCGTCATTATACAGCGATTTGCCCAAAACTGCCAATTATATTATTTTTATTTATATATATTATATTAGTTTATATTACGAGATGTCAATTACAGTAGTTCAACGTGTTAGGTTAGGGTTAGGGTTAGGGTTAGGGTTAGGGTTAGGGTTGACCATACGTCAACCCCCCTAACTTCCCCCCTACCCCCTACCCCAGCCCCCCACCCTCTACCAGAAATGTAAAATTATTTTCAATTTTCGCGCCACGTTTTAATTGCATCAACGTGTCTATTTTTTCATCTGTCTTTTGAGTATTCTCTCTCGTTATATCGTGATATTTTTTATTTTTATAAGACTCAATTTAGTCAATTAGAATGTTTTCAAAAGAAAACGGTTCATATTGATTTTATTTCATTGATAAATGGTTGTCACTTATCGTCAATCTATTAATATTATCATGATTTTATCGATTATATGGAAATTGATTGAATCGTCTTCTTTCTACAGTTTTGTCTATGATATATTGTATAAAGAAATTGGGCCAATGAGATGAAAGATTTAATTTTTCCACTTCTCTTATTTAGTTTTTGTTTGTTTTACTCGCATGTATATTGCTTAACTTTTCCATGTTTTCATTGTTGATGTCAAGACAGTGTTCTCTTTTCTGCAGAAATGATTCAACAAGCGGGCAGCCAACTGGAGGGGGCTGACTCAGCTGCTGGTCCAGTGACTCTCTGCGACAGGGAGGGTCGTTGGACCGTCGTCCCCTTCAGTGGCCACGACCATGACGGCGAGTGGAGGCATCTGGTAGAGGGAGGCTACCAGCCGTGGTTCGAAAGTGACGCCTTCCTGCTCCCCTCCGACCTGCAGGGGGCAGCTTCGGGGATGCGGCTCAGGAGAGAAGAAGGGGAAATGGCGGTGTTCCTGGTGATCCACGATGTCCGCTATAATTGGAAGCTCCACCTGCCTATCAGTGGCCTCTTGAAGGTCACCATCCTGGGGGACACCAGCGATGCTCAACCGTTTAGCATAGTTAAGAAAGGTTCCCCGACCAAAGTCGTCTCGATGAAGTTCGGCAAGTGGCCCACGGACGAAATGCCTCGAGTGGAGGTTCAATTCTCGTCTTAGGTCACTTGTTGATCCACATTGAAACTTTCTCATTACCAATATTTGCACTCCAAGATAAATACTTCGCACTCGCTGATATTGTACCGGTTGTCTCCCCATTTGTGATATCTTTAGGATTTATAACGTTATTTAGCTTTTCTACTAAAAGCTCTTAAATAGAAAATTTGTTGCATTGATAAGAGCAATTCTTCTTACCTAATTTCAGTGTGCTGAATTCAAAGTTGAAGTTATATGTTTTCTATTAGCTATCGATTTTTGGCAATACAACATTTTAATATTATAGGATTTTCCAATAGTTAAAAATAGACTCCCGAAAATTAAACTATATCACAACAATACATTATACTATTCATTGTAATTAAGAAAAAGTGTTGCTATAAAATATTTGTAGAATGATAACGATAAAAGTGTGAATTGTATTTTGTTTATAGATAAAAGATTTTAATACTACAAAATTGTTCATTCTATAGGATAGATCAGGATAATACAGAAAACACTCTCAAATAAGATATAGTTATTGTGTCAGTGATATTCATGACATTTTCAGATGCAAATATTTTTAATTGTATCAACTGTTGCACTTATTTGTAACGAGAGAAGTGTAATAATCTCATTTTATAATCATAATAATACATCAAATTTATGATTTCTGCTATTGATGTGTTTTTTCTCTTTTGGTGATCAATTATAATTCATTCTATGTTTAAGAAATTTTTCAGTAATCGTATTTTGTTTCCTACTTCCTTTCGAATATTTTTATTAATATAGACTTTTAACAAATTGTCTGAATCAAACGTTTATATTAAATCTTTTAATTTTTATTTTTTGGCAGATTTTTAAAGTAATTTATTAATTTCTGCAACATACAGTAATTACATTAATAGTAATGAGACATAAAATTAAATGTTATAACATTATTTAGTTGATAAAAACAGCGTCTATAATAAACATAATATAAATTTAATGTTATGTTCATTTTTATTTAATTGTTATTAGTAGTATAAAAAGGGTGGATTCGATCACACTTTTTGACCTTTGGTATTAAAATTTGACCTTTGACCATACGTCAACCCCCCTAACTTCCCCCCTACCCCCTACCCCAGCCTCCCACCCTCTCCCAGAAATGTAAAATTATTTTCAATTTTCGCGCCAAATTTTTTTTTTAATTATCCGGATCATTATGGATCATAAATACACCAAAATTTTTCATTGGGTTTATCTTTTTAGGGTAGTAGCCTATAGCAACCAAAGTTGGTATGATGACTTACAAATATAAGATAAATATTTTTATACTACTTATAAATATTTGTAGGTATTATGTAACCTTAAAATTTTAATTAGTGTGTTATTACATTAATTTTTTATTATTTAATTATAAATATTGTTTTTAAACTATTTTTTTAATTTTGTACGAAAAAATACGTCATTCGTAACGTCAGTTTTGGTTTTAGACAATAATTTTTGATGTTTACAACTTATGACAACCAAATTTGATAAGATGACTCACCAACATAAGCCAAATCTGTTGTACTACTTTTTTTGTAAGTTGTAAAAATTATTATTATTATTTTTTAATAATTACGTAGTAAAATAAAATTTAATAGACAGACATTCAGAGTGTGTTTTCTAATAATTCGATGGTCTACTACATGGTTCATTTACATTAAATGTTATATATTCTTACGTTTTAGGTATTATTTATCTCTCTTTTTATGTTTAGAGTGTCCTTTAGTGATACTATTAATTTGGTTATACAAAACATACAATTTGAATAATATTTAAAATGTCATATTTGAATATGTCGTTTTGCAGAAATAATTTATTATTCTCATAAATATATATTTTTTTTAATTTTAGATGGTCTCTGTTTTGTTCTATATTTTCTTAATTAATTTTGATTGGTCATATAAGTGAACTTTTAACAAATTATGAATTCATAATATTTGGGTTCATCAAGCAAAATCAATCTGAGTGAACATCAGAATCAACTGATATTTTAAAAATAAGCACTGACTCGTATCTATTCTGCTGGTGTATCTATTTAATTTCATTCTACTACATTGATATATATATATTAATTTAATCAGCTGTAAATCATTAAAATGTCCATAACTTCGTTAAATTTCAACCGATTTTCAAAAAATGTACACTTGCTCATTGCTATTCTGAATTTAAATATATTACATTTTATTTTACTATTTTAAAAATATATGTATTTAAAAAAATAATAATAATTTACACTACTTACTAAAAAGTAGTATAAAAGATTTTGCTTATGTTGGTGAGTCAAGCTTGTTTGTCATAAGTTGTAAACATCAAAAGTTATTAGCTAATAACAAAAATGACGTCACGAATGGTGGGGGGTAGAGGGGTATGGTCAAAGGTCAAGTGTTAAGGTCAAATGTCAACAAGTGTAATTTTTTAAAATTGTTAATAATTGTTTTGCCTTCACTTATAAATATAGTGTAAAAAAATGTGTATTTAATTATGTTAGTGCCCGTTATTCAATCAAAAATTTAATTCACATAATGTATATTTTTTAATACTTAATTAACTCAATCGCTATACTACTCATTTATTCCTAAGTAGTACAGAGCAAAGTACAAATCATTTATATGATAATCGAACAAAATTTATAGAAAGAGACGTTATGAAATAGTAAATGAACACATTCTTTTGGAATCCTCAACACCATAACAAATCAAAAATAGAAATAAAAAGGAAGAACCAGAAATTATGGAAGCGACTGTTAAATCAGAAACTTAATTTCATAATAATATCGGGATAATTAACTGGATAAACCAACATCCATAACCAAACTCCACAAAGGTCAAACAAAAGGAATGAGTTATCATCAAACCACAAGTATTATTTATAAAAAACGTTTACAATCCAAACATAGCTTTCACTCTTTTTAAACAGGCTTAGAGTGATACGAGGGCAAGTCAAACCTGTGGATTTTCTTAACAAAATAACATGGTTAAACATTATATTTATGCCGATTAAATGATTAAAAGTTTATAACCATTACAATTTAGAAATTAAAGAAAAAATAATCGCCAAAATTATGTTTTATTTGAGAGTCGAAAATATGTTTCAGTTCACATTTTGATAACAACTTTAGTAGTATGATACTTTCTACAATTATAGCAATCTTTTATCTTGATAGTAACGATAATTGGTAATTATACTCGTTAGAATTACACACATAGAGTACAGTTTACTTGGTTAGATACATGTGATGAGCAGACCACTTTGTCACACTTTAAACATTTCTTTGTTGCTTTGTTATCCACCCCAACAAACTTCTCAATTTCTATAATAAGAGCAAGTGCTATCCGATTGTATTATGCAGGCGCTCCATGACATAGTCGTAGCATAACTCCTTGGCTAATTGAATTAGCATATTGTCAACATACTATTCAGTGTTGGTATTGGCAAAAATGGTGCACACATTTAGGCCTGTTATGTCCAACATATTTAGAAATTGAACCATGTAGGCCACATTTAAACAGTTGTGCGCTTAGTGGCTCCCCTGCAATGTTGTAGCTACTAAAGAATCTATCAGTAGTTATATTGCAGCCGTTGAGGTCTGCAAGGTATACCTCGTTTAAATTGTAATTCTTAGAGATTTGCCAGGTAAACCTTGCAGACGTTGAGGTCTGCAAGGTATACCTCGTTTAAATTGTAATTCTTAGAGATTTGCCAGGTAAACCTTGCAGATGGCGAGGTCTGCAAGGTATACCTCATTTAAATTGTAAATCTTAGTGAGTTACCAGGTAAACCTCATTTAAATAGGAAATCTTAGAGATTTCCACACTGAACCCTCTGGTCCACCATAGTGGTGTGCAGCATGGTTCCGCGGATAGTGCAATGGGTGGCTATATTTCCGTATTTTTCAAATAGCACCAAAATCATGCCTGAGCATTGTTTATTTAATTGAAATACAACTTTCTTCAAAGGTTAACATTTGTGGAGTCACTGACACTCACAACTGTGAATTGGAGGGAAAATTGTTTCTAGTGTGCAATGTACCTCCAGACTACCTCCTGACAACACTCTTATTCTTAGCACAAGTTTTTTAAAATGGCTTTATATGTATGAGAGGATATTATATATTAATAAAACTAATCATATCTAAATGAACTACAGTACACAATAAATAATTATAATTTTTATTTTCTTTGTACAAAATGTATTGTCATTTAACAAACTCAGAAAGACATGAAAACATGTCATATATATTAACTTCAATTATTCAAATAATGTTACAATTTTCTATGGAACACATATGGATATTTACCTTAAAAGCATATATTATGGATACATATTATTCATATTTTTAGTTTTTCTATTTGTATTTTATGAAAAATCGTAATATTTTGTCAAAATTTGATATTTATCTCATATATCTTATTTATCCCATTATCTAATATTTATCTCAATATATCTCAATTGTTACACTTTTTTTTGGATTTCCTAAATATAATTATGAACATATTATTTTGCATCTGATTATAGCTGTGTAGCCATATTAATACATAGGTAATATTACCTAGTTCTATCTCATTTTGAAGATTATTATTTATTTATTTATAAATTTTTATGATTTTCTGAAGCAGATGTTTCTGATTTTTAGATATTTTTTCAATTTATTTATTGTACTATGCAAACTAGGTATATAAGAGCAATATTTATTTTTTGTACCACCATAGACATATATTAGCCCACAACAATACAATGATTATTACTTTTGGATTACTTTTAGAATATGCAGATGTATCACAAGGTAAAAATGCATGGAATTATTATAAACTAAAAATTGTAGGATCTTTTCTTCTAGATTTAAGACCTGCCATTCTTCTGAAACATTTAGATGTAACTTTTTTTGTAGTTATTTTATAGTTTGTGCATACTTTAATATTATCTGTAATTTTTATTTGAAATGGTGCAAAGTTATTAGTACCTATTACAATATAATTGTTTGTATTCATATTTTAAAATATATATTGTTAATATTAGTGATATAGTAAGTTAATCATAATATTATTTTTACTATATTATCAGTTATACTTTTTTTGTTTCAGATTGAAGCAATGTCTCTTCTTAAAGGTCCCACTGGTCGTTTTACACTTCTTATTCTTGGTATTATTGAATATCTATTTTTTTCTGGTATTCATTATGGCTTTAACCCACTGATTCGCGTTTATGAGCAGCTAGGAGTATACAGCTACCTTTGTCCAGACGACGAAAATACCATATCCTTCCATAATGGAAGTACTAACAGTTTAATGGACAATAGTTCTGAAGTTATATTCCCTAGAAAATTTTGTAAACCTCAAAACAACTACTTCAGTTATGCTTTTATTGTTTGGACAGTTTTTCAATGTTTTATTACACTGCCAGTTGGGTCGTTTTTTGACCATTTTGGGATAAGCATTACAAAAACAGCTGGGGCTGTCATATTTTTCCTTGGTTGCTTATGCTATGGCTTTACATCAAAAGATTTTCCACACTTTATTTTCCCCGCTGGTTGTTTAATTTCGGCTTCCAATCAATTTCTTATGCTTTCCAATCTTCAGATTAGTCAGCTGTTTCCACGTGCCCAGAATTTTATTGTTTCTCTTCTATGTGGGGCTTTTGACTCGTCAAGTGTTGTTCTGGCTTTGATAACTCTAGGTTTCGAGTCTGGGGTGTCCGTTCTCACTTCTTTTTTGATATTGGGAATTTCTGGTCTTGTTCTGATGCCATTTACCACTTTTATTTTGATGCCTCGAAGACAAGAGGATATGATCAAGTATGCACCTGAATTAAAGGCTCCGATAGAAGTCAAACTGAAAGATGCAAAAGGAGATGATAATGATGAAGAAAAACCAATGACAATGGATGAGGATGTCGAAGTTCGCATGGTAAGTGTTGCTTCAGTGTTAAGCATAGAATTATTATATCAACTGTGAACCGAAAAATTTACAATATTTTATTACTTATAATTTTCCTAATAATCAGGTATACAATACAACAGGAATTTGTTCTTTTGTAATTTGTGTCAATGGTTATTTTTATTTAAGTTCAATTACCTTTGTACTGTCTCATATATTTGTACCTTTTATTAATGTTTCTGTTTTATATTAAATGATTATGGTCTAGGTAAATCAAAAGATATAATAATTTTTTTAATGTTTAGTCAAACAGACTTCGATTGTGGTCTATTTTTGTGTTAATTTAATAATTACGATGTTTAAATTGTCGCAAATAATTACTAATTTGCATATATTAGGGAACAGGTTAAAGTCTCCCTATAGTTTATAATCTATGACGTAAAACTATGTTATTCGAGTTTTTGGCAACTTTCGGTAGAGTCATTTAACATATTGGTTTATGGTTTATTCTGGGGTGATATATTTTGCCTTTTTTAAGCTGTAATAATTAATTAATTTATTTTAAATTTTGGAGGCTGTCATGTAACATCTTCAGATAATTAAAAAATATTAAAAAAAACGAGATGCTTTAACCTACTAACTTCCCAACAGGAGCTTTACCACATTTATGGCTAATATTTACATTGTACTTAATTAAAAATAATAAATACTACTGTAACACTGTTTTTTCATTATGTCTCATAGGAAATTATAATTTTCTAGATGTTAAAATTATTGGTAATAAAATGCTATTTGTTACACAATTCCATTTATTAATTTTTTTAATTAAAAAAATTAATTAATTTTTTAATTAATTTTAATTTTATTTGATGATCGAAAATAATAATTGCGTGAGCTCTATACGTTGTTTGACATGTACTTCTTTTTTACACAATATTCAACTAAAGTTATATGGCTGTATATTTATAAAAAAATCATTGTCAGTTAGAGTTATATAGTTATTCGTTTTTCCTCATTAACAGTATAATAGTCTAACGAAAAATAGTAGAGCGATCAAGACGGTTGGGTAAAAAGTTAATGGTTTTATTAATTGGTTGTAAGTAAAACAAAATTCTCCACTAATTATTCACATATACGTTTTCAATATTTAAAAAAATTATTGTACAAGTAATATAATATATTGTGCATAGACGCTAATTGTATAGTATTTAAAAATGACATTCTTTTGAAGATATTTGATGAAGACAAACACTTTCATAATTTATACAGTATGTTTGTACAATTTTTAATCCGGATATATTGTTAATTATTTTACAAAAGAAGTTGCACTATTCAAAAATATGTTTTTGCCAATTTTTTATTAAAAATAGTTTATTTCTTTATAGTAATACTTATTAGATTGTTTCTAGTAAACCTTATTTACCTTGAATTTTCATTCTTTAAAAATATGTGGATTCATTTCGATAAAAACATTTGAATATTTCAATAAAAAACAAAATAGTTGTGATATATTTAATTAAATCTTAACCGTTTAAATAAATTCAATGGAAATATTTTATTTAATTAGAATATTAAAAATACTTTTGTGATAAAATTTTTTTAGAATAAAATGTGACCCAGGTGATCAATTTTTCTGAAAATCGGATTTTGGTTATTTAATTGTATGATCTAAATGTTACATGACGGCATAATTTGTATAACAAACATGATTATAAAATATAAGTTTTAATAACATTTATCCTGCTAAAAATATGTTTATTTAAGAGACTCTTAAGATTATGTTTCTAGTAATGGTTGTGCACAATATTTCCTTCAAGATTAATAAATTTGACTTTGAAGTTATTCTTATTGTTACTTAAAAATATGTCTTTATACAACAAGTCAGTAATATTATAAATATATTTACATAAATAACAGTTATATTTATTTTAAAAGCTTAATTTATTTAAGAATATAATATAAATTCATAGTATAATATAAGTGTTGACAAATTCGATACTGTATATTGAATAAATACTGTCAATTTATCTTTTTCATTCTATTATCTGTATTGATACGGCCTAAATTACATGTAAAGATCAATTATAGATTGTGTAAAGTGTAGGTACATTATTCATGTGCAATTATAAGCAAGGTTTCTTTGATTTGAACGATTTACTTTTCTTTTATATGTACGTATTCACAACGAATTTCATTCTCCTCTATTATCTTGTTGAAATATATTATTTTATTAAAGGGTTACATAAAATTATCTCATTGTAAGGTATACTTTTTAATTTTCTTACACTCTATTAAAAAAAATTATTCATAATATTTAATCTGTGTTTAAAGTCTTACATTTAAACTTCATAATGAATATTTAAAAAAAATGTTTGACACATAAACCTTTAAACTATATTTACATAAAAATGTTGCACGTGTTGCAGATTATCTTTAATACTTATTCAAATATGGATAAAAGTTCACCTACATTATAAAATGCTGTGCCTTTTGAGTATTGTATAGACTCTTCTATGACTATATATTTATTCGTTATCGTATTAATTGACTTTTAATCCTTTAGCATTCATTATTACAGAACGCAAACTTCACACTTTCTATATTATTTGACTTTAGATTAGATTATCGGGCTTACATAGTTACAAGTAAATTTTAAAAGAGATGTTGTACTTCTAATAAATGTGTACCTTTGACAAAAATCTGGTATCACTTCTGCAACTATCAATTATAAAACATAACGACATTTTCTTCAAATTTCTCTCTAGTATTCCGTTTTTTTCAAAATGACTAAAAGAATATTTATAAATTATTTAACAAAATTTGTTTTCAGTAATGTCAATTTTAGCTATCTGTCACAAAAGGCAGTCATATTTTGAATGTTTTTTTTATCCGGGCCGATTGAACAGCAGATGCAACTTGAAAAAAGTTTTTTGTTATAGTAATATAATAACATAAATAATATAATAATAAAGTTGTATTTATGACTCAAGCAATATTTTTAACCATTTTCATACCAACGTAATGACAAACTTTACCAACTGTGAAACACACTTAGTAAAGCAATATAGGTTGAATAAAAACAAATGACCACAAGAATACCAGTAGGCCTAAATTTATTTTAAGTTTAAATTGTTTCATGAGACAATGTGCGAATGTTTCCTATTAACAGGTTAAAACGTTGCTCGCATCTTTGATTTATTATTATTTATTATTTATCTCGAGTTGTTAGAGGGTTTCCCATCTGTTTTGCAGCAAAAATATTTTGCAATCGGTTGCTCTGCGGTCGCTCCTTGCTTTAGCAATGGGGCTAATGCGGCAATCGAAAAATGTGTCTTATCAATATAATGAACACAGACTTTGCAGTATTTTTTATTGGAATTTCTTCTGCATTGATCGCTTGGCCAAACCAATAACTTATCATTTTATAGAAGTTCTTCTCTTTTAATCTCATGGTTGTCGGCTGCGGGAATGATATGATTATATTCGTCTATTTGTGTACCTATTGGTGCCAACAACATCCATTAGATTATGAAAGTGAATTACAGGACACCGCGGAACATAGTGCATCTTACGGATTTTCAATTTACAAATGTTCCAGAATAATGTGCTAAAGTTTGCTATTTTTATCTATTTTATTAACATAGTGCTGTGATAACAACATCAGAATTGCCTTCGCGAGTTTGGGTGTGAAGTGGATGGAAAATTTTTTAAAATGGAAAATTTATAGTTTATAATGTGTAATGAGAACAATGGTTTGCTGAAGATTCGTGTTCCAAAAAATCTATGAACAAGAACCCCTTTGGACATTATTGACGTGAAAAATTCTGGATTAATTAATAATGGCTTGTCGTAATTTAATTGTTTCAACTTTTTTATTGTAAAAAATAATTATTTTTTTGATATTTAATCAATTATAAATTATATTTAGTACAACAGGCCATTTTGTTCTAATTTGTAATTGATTAGGTACATGTGATTTGATTGTTCAACATCTTTGGTACTGATCATAGTTTTGTGTACACCATTTTAGATAATTAAAAAATATTTGATTTGTTGTGTATTGACCTGCATATGCTATAATTTATTAAAAGACAAATATGGTATCACGCAGAGCAAAGTAAGCTATCTTAATTCGTCGTGACAGCCCGGTTATTAACTCTCACATTGAACTTGGCAATAATTCTCAACTTTTAATTTTTTTAATTGTTTGTGGATATCTATATTCCATCATAATCTTAGACTTACTATTTCTCTCTCACTCTCTATTTTTGTCTTTTTATATATTGCCTACTGTCGTATTTTATGTTCAGTGTACTGCTGATGATATGAAGAAAAACACGAATTTACCAGAAATAAAGTATTATCTATTAACTATTAAATATATTTTAAAATAAATTATTTCAAATACAAGTCAATACATAACTTTAATTTTACTTATCACTATGCTGAGGAATTCACTTATTTTTTTCCAGTTATTTATTATCTAAAACTGACAAAATTATTCATACGATATACTAAAAAATTTAAACGACGTTTTCCAAAGCTATTTTCTAATGTTATATGATATAATGTTAATATTATAAGTGAAATTATTAAATATAATTTTGCATAGTATTAATAATGTTTGGGTAACCGTTATCTGTAATTTCTTATTTATCAAATTTTTACGATTAATTAAATTGATCGTTTCTGAAAAATGTATTTGTTAAATTTGTCAAATTAAAGCCTTAAGTGTAATACATAAATATTAAATCGTATTTAAATAATTGAAAAAATAGTAATTTGTCCAATATATAATCCTAGAATATCAGGACATTCGTTGGATAAGCAATGCCAGTTTTTTTTGGTGAATGAAAAATATATATTCAGCCTAATAAATCACATAAAAACGATATTTATTATTTTTTAAGCTATATAACAAAAATCATTTTCAAAGGTTTTTTTTAAAATTTGGTCAAAACGGAACTTTGCTCTGATACCACCCAGAAGTGTTAAACTTTCTGTTGTTCAATTTTAAACATATGGAACAACGAATATTTTTATGAGAAAAATTATATAATTTCCCAGCTATTTCTAGTAGTATGTCGTTGCTGTTATCCACATACAAATATAATTTTATTTTGTCACATTATGCCGACAGTTAAAAAAATGCTATTTTTAGTAGTATGTCGTTGCTGTTATCCATATAATTAAGCATTGTTTTGAAAGACCAATTCATAGACATAACCATATATATCCATCTATGGACATAACGTTGTCACAAAACGCGTGACACAAAATTGATGGGCGACATTTTCTCCTATCCGGTGATGGCGTTGAGAATCGTACTTCTCTTCGGAACATCTCAGAATTTACGAAAGCTTTGCGTAGCCGATACAATCTACATGGATTCTGAGATTTTTTGCCAGATTTACTCAATCGACATTTAAATTATAATATGGGTGCTTTGTTGCCCGTGTGTATCGTCCTGCTTCCAAGCAAATCTGGCGCAGATTACGTGCGAATATTACGCCTTATACAAAAATCATGCCATCGATTCGGACTAATTTTTCAAACCACAGTCATATCCATTGATTTTGAACAAGCAGTCATAAATTTAGAATCCGTGAATTCTTGTTTCATTATAGCCGCGCACTTTGGAGACTTATTCAACGCAAAGGACTTGTCGTCAGATACAGAGAAAATTAACAATTTAATCGCCTATTTCGTCTCGCCATGGCCCTACCACTCGTCTCACCAAACCAGGTGGATGACTTCTGGATGGAGGCTTTGAACGAATTTGATGACAATAATCAGGAAGGTCGCCCCTTCACTGACTATGTCACGACCACATGGGTTGATCAGACAATCGCTGTCTTCCCCATTTTGTTTTGGAATCAGCACAACTTAGACGGTATTTGTACAAACAACTTTCTAGAATCTTGGAATGTCTGGCTAACTCGAGCTGCATTCAGCCGTCCCCATTCAAATATATATGCTCTCATCAGTAATCTAAATAAAGAACAGCAAACTTCCGAGCGTACCGTCTGGCTTCTACAAGCAGTAGGTGAACCTCTGCGACGACAAATATACGCGAGGATAACGTACAGAACGATTACTGCGGCTCAACGAAAACCTACAACAAGACAACATAAGTGCCTACCAGTTCGCTGGGTTCTGAATTTTAGGAACAGGCATTAGTGAGCAGTACTGAATTTTTAGTGACATATTTTGAACGAGTATCAGTAAGCAGTACTGCATTTTTAGTGACATATTTTGAAACTTTTGTACATAAGTAAAAATTGAGGATAAGGCGAAACAACACTCTTTGTATTTAATAAAATGTGGATTAAGGCAAAATGGGATAAGTCTAAGCGGGAAGTCACCATCTCAACATAGATGCCTCTTATTTATATTACATCGACATATATAAATTCAGATTTTCCAAGCCTGGAAAAACATCGTATTCGACATATTTGAAAAATGTTCTTTCAAGAGCTCACATAAAAAGTCTTTTAGTTAACTATCCATTTAATGTACCACCTTTTGTGTAAGCTTATAATGTATATGTTCGATCTTGTCAGTTGGGAAATATAACTGAAATCATGGAAATATTCGTTTTTTTTAAATGCGTAAATAATTTGCTAAAAAATATATATTATATGCGCATATAGCATATTTTTTAGTGATTGTAAAATATAATTTAAAAACCCTTTTTTAAAGAATGTATCAAAGAGACTCGTTAATTATTGAAACTGTAAAAGTATAGAGATTATTTTATTATTATTTTATAATTATGCTTGTCCATTTATTTTGTTTAATAGTTATTTATTGTTGAACATGTTGAATCACTACTCATTATAAACTATTGTTATAAATATCATATTATTCTTTCCTTCAAAATATATTCAAATCCTAATTCATATCCTAATCCACACATTCCATAATTTTTAAACAGGACATGTGTAATAGGCTATATATAATTTAGTTTAGTTTATAAAGAAGTTGTGAAATCTAAAATGCTATAAACAATAAAATGCTATAATAATAAAATAACAACTGTGCTTTGACTGCAATAATTAGTGAGTTCCTTTATTACATTCATTAAAACAAGTTTTTTTCAAAAACTTTAATTCCTGCTTATTTTTGCACATTTTTCATATAGAGTATCAATTCCAACGCTTTTCTGACAGAACTTTTTATTATTTGATTATCAATGTGGCAAACTTTCTCTAATAGGAATGATTATATATATATTATGTACATAATTGTATTCTTTATACGAAAGTGAGCATTGACTACAACCTCTTTCAGTAATGAATAGAAGCATAAGACTTTTATTAATCTGTCTGATATTTCTTACGCAATTCACAATACTATTAAAATATATCAAGCAACGAGGCGACAAAATTTCTAACAATAATTTCAATCGATTTTATTTTCTATAAATTTTTTTATATAGTGAAGTTAGCATGTAGGATCTGACAGGTTTTTAATTAATGCGTAATATTAGTTTACTATAGTATATATAAATATATTTGTATATGTAGCATAGGTGGAAAGAGCTCAACGCAATACAAGAATAGATAGTAATACGTCTCTTTTTAATGTAATTAAAATCCTGAGTTATACTGTTGTTATTTTGGCTATTAATTTTTTAATTATTTTAGCGAATAGACCATATAAGAGAATAAGACCGTCTCAAGAAAGAAAGAAAACCGTCAAATTTGACATAACGGCTATATTGTATATCTGTGATTGTGCTGCATGCAGTATTTTTTAAATTTCTTGCGATTTGTGATGTTGGGGTTTTATAAAATATCTTCGTTATTTAACGATGCAATTATAATTCAGATTTTTTTAATATTATGATTTGTGAACATTACGTATTGTAATGATTGTAATAGGTAATAAAAATAACATTATAGAAATACAAATATATAATATAGATATGAAACAATAATAGTTTTCAATAAATAATTCAATAGAATTCAATAAAACGATATGATTTCTATATAGTAAAAAATTTAAGAATAATTATCGGCTAATGTATAAAATCGATAGATCTATTTAGTTCTATATTTAAAATGAATTTAGAACAATATTATATACATTAATTGACATACACGATATTGAAATAAAACGTAGTATAAAATAATTAATAAAAAATAGGATAATTATGTTATTAACTAAGCAACCCTTCGTACGTAGAGGG
>JAUZND010019052.1:0-26123 GCA_034780555.1 Coelogynopora nodosa | reverse complement strand
CAGGCACTGAGATATGGAGTGACCAATGGAGGGCATACAATAATATTGCGAATCTTCCTGTGAATCCCAGCTAGATACGTGCATAGAACGGTAAACCATTCTGAAAACTTCGTGGACCCTGTAACAGGTGTGTGTACCAATGCTGTGGAGGGGTACTGGAGTCGACTAAAACACAAAACCCGCTATGCCGGACGTCGGGACATTTTACCAGAACTTATCGATGAGTTTATGTTCCGCGAAAGGTTTGGTAACAAGGGGCTATCTGTTTGGAGAAACATTCTCTTACATATGTAAATAATACAATATTTTTAGTTAATTTTGTACGATTCCATTTATCTTTTGTATAGCTGCTTATATTTTTTGTTCTGATTCGATTATACCTAATGTAAATATATTAAAATTACAATATTTTGTTCTAGTAATTGATGTCAAAGCTTATACATACCAATAATCAAGGATTATTTAGCAAACAAATTGGGGGTGCACATTGTATACCTGCACCTAACTGATGATTTATTAATTATTTTTTAATTAAAATTAGTACGAGGTAGATGGGAGGTGTGAAATTAATAGTATCCCATCCAATTTCAATTAAATACTCGGCTAAAAAATGTCCGTATTATATTAAAATATACCATATCGCTATATTTCTGATATATTTTTTTAATTCGAATTGTTAGCATTAGCAAAAATAAATTGATAATAACAACATCTTTGACCCCTGTAAAACAAATATTTTTCAGCATAAATATGAGCACTGTTAGTGGTTGCCCTTTTTTATAGTAATCTTATAGTAATAAAATGTTAGCATAACTGCATTACACGTGTTAACAAGTAATTGGCCTGGAGTAAAATATACAATATAACAAAATTGTTCTCACACTGTGTAGCACACATATAGCACAACACAAATACTAATTGATATAAGCCGGCTTTATGAAGGTTCACTGGGATAATTTTCTTAACTGATTCGATGAAATTGTAGAAACATTATTTTTATCATTTAATAGGCAACTAGGCTATATTGCTGAGTAAGTTATAAATCATTACAAATATACACAACAACGAATTGAATGAATGTTTAAAATTGTAGTTTTACCTCCTCCGTATTGATGACAGTAATAAGGAAAACCCCAAAGGTTTCCCAGTCCAATCGAGTAACCCATGCAAGTAAGAATAAACTCAAATCGTTTCCACTTGTCTCGTTCTGGATTAACTCCCTGTGTTTGTAAACAGAAAAAGTAAACAAGATATTGAAAATAATAAATCTGGCCATGTATTGATTGAACAGGAAATTTATTTTTAGATATGGATTATATTTTTATTTTTTTATGTTTACAAAAAAAAGTATTGACAAAATTGTGTTATGTTAAAATTTATTAAGACAATCGCTATTGAAATCCCAAATAAAAAATAGAGCTTGATTGTGTGAAGTGAGTATGGAAAATATGGCATTCTGATTCATTTGGTGCGACAAGTTTTTTTAAATGTTGATAAAGTTTGAGAATGTGACAGGGTGTTGATACATTTATGTATGTACATAATGTATATATATAAATACTTATTTTTATTATATATAGTTTACCTAATTATACAATTTTAACTTTGGCCCAAATAATATACATCGATAAATCGAAGATATCGTGTTGAAGTTGCAAGTATAATGTTAAAAGCACATATGTCATGTAATATAAAGGTAACACATACCCTATGTCTAAATTATAGTAATGTAAAATATATATTATGATGTTTTAACTGTTTTATAATAAAACATACATTACAACTGCAAAATCAAAGTTTTATGATTTAGTGTATAAGGTATATAACAAATTTATGTTATATAGGTTTTGAACGGAACATTACAATACGATATATTTCCAGAATGTCAATTTTTGTTATGCGCAGAAAGAGGATCAAAATTATTCAAAAAAGGGCTGATGTGCCTACTGAGTAACTACTACCCTATACAGATATTATATATGTGTCCATAGATGGGCAAAGATCAATAAACGTAATCAATGTATCAAAATGTATGTACATATGTAACCAAAATACTTTGACTAAGTCATTGGTTATGCACCTTAAAAAGTAAAATGTTCACAAGATCAATGACCTTCAGTTTCAGACTCAGGTTCTAAAATTCATATATTCATTTTGTATTTGATTGGTTCTTGAGAGCTTACTGTTACCATTATTGTGTATATTTTCATTTACTAAAGACTATTTTTGACCATTATTTAATTTTCACCTGTTCTCAAATATTAATAATTTAATAACCTCTATTAATTTATAAAAATCTGAGAACAGTTTAAATTACTCCAATAAGATAATGTTTATGGTCTGCACTATAATGTAGAATATATGTGAAAATACAACGACTTTTTTTACAAACTTCGGACTCTTGGATTTAAAAGTGCAAAATCACATTCACCACGGCGTCTCTTATTATTTACATAAAATTAGAGAGATTAAAAATAATTCTTTTGATTTTCATTTCAGGAAATAAAAATCATGATGGAGGAATATAAAGATAAAGATAAATAGGAATAACTATACTTCTGACTACAATGCTGCAAAAAATGCAAAATAGCTTACATAGAAATTTGACTTTGAAAAAATTTGAATCAGAAAGTTTAATTCAAAATGATGAAATCATTGAACTTTTAAATTGCATTGTATTTTAAAAGAAGATGCCCCCTTCTTCATATAAAAATCAACGCTAAGCGAGAGTATCAAACAATTTTGATAAATTTATGATGACAGAGTATATATTACTTTAGACTTAAGAGTATGCTTTAGAGCATAATTAATTTTTTTTAATTTTTATTTTTTTAACTTTTATTGGCTATCAAGGACAAACTAATATTACAAAAAAGTTAATGTAATGAGTTAATGTAAACAATGTTAACGTTATGAGTTAATGTAAACAATAGGCCTATATAGTTACATAAAATTCACTAATATTTAGTGGAATGCCCATTTGCAGCTATCACAGCCTCGATTTTTCGTGACATGGAATCCACAAGCTTATTACAATAATCTGTAATCTTAAAATAATTACGGTAATCTGTGTCGTCCACACAACCTTCAACTTCTGTACCAAATCTTCATGCGAGGTTGGATTTAATGCTGCGACCTTTCTCTTGAGAACCACCCAGCAATTCTCGATTACATTCGAATCTGGGGAATTGCCTAGCCAGCCATCCAGCAAAGTGTACCCATTTGCCAGAAACCATTCACCAATCCAATCTTCACCAGCTTTGCTGTGTGTTTAGGTGCACCACCGTGTTGAAAGAATGTACAATGACGCAGTGGCATGAAGATTGGCAGTTTCTCTTATAAAATTGATAAGAGGTTGTGGCCTTGATCGTTGTCTTATTTGGGGTGAACCAAAGTCCGCCTCTGCCAGATGCCGAAATACAGCCCCAAACCATCACTGATGTGGAGTATTTGACAGTCGTTGATGTGTCCCGTTGATTAAACCGCTGTCCTGGAGGGCGGCGCACTCTTGGGCGAAAGACTGCAAACTGGCGCAATGTACACTCATCAGAGAACATCACCTGCCTCCATTGATTAGCTGTCCAGTGCCTGTAGCGGTGGCAAAATGCTAGCCGGTCCCGTATATTTTTCGGGCTAAGCCTTGGCTTTGGGGCTGGACGATAGGATTTCAGTTTACATTTCAAGAGGCGTCTCCTGATAATGGAAGAGCTTACACGATTGTCCCGTGGCAGGTTCGATGCGATTGTGGTCGATGTCACCCGTGGATCAATGACAGCCATCCAACGGATGAATCGGTCAGTATTTGGGCTTGTGAGACAAGGTCTTCCAGTACGCTTTCTTGCCGTGTAAGAGCCTGTTTGTGCATGTGTCCTCAAATGACGAGATACTAAAGACTGGTTGATGCCCAGTCGAGCTGCTATTGCTGTCTGGGTTCCCTTCCTGCCGTAAAATAACCATCTGAGCCACATTATGTGAATCAATCTCCTTATTTTTGACCATTTTGATAATCTACAACAATATGAATATAGCAAGCAACTGAACTATTTCGTCAGCAATTTCGTTTATATAGTTCTGTAATGCAAACTGATTTCACTCATTTTGATCGGCTGGCATAACAATCCATAATAACAGCAGAATGTTGTGCCAATTTGTTAAATAGTATAATCGGCCAAATTTTACACATAGAAATCAATTATGCTATACTTTTGCTCACAATTGTATATATAGCCTATAAATATATCATAGAAATTAGAGATAATTCAAGTTGTATATATTTATATAAGGCAAACATTTCTGCTTGATAGATCAAGTATTAACAATCTTGTGCGAGCAATTCTTAAGGTAATTTAGATTATTATAACATAAATATGGATGTTATATATTGACATAATTATTTCTATTTCTTGTTAATTGTTAATATTTGGTTCAAATGTGATAGCATAAATACATAAAATTGATATACGTCGTATATATATATTACGAGTTTATATTTCTTTTATGATTTCAACTATGTTACATTATTTTTAATTGTTATATATATAAAGAGAATTTAATATATTTGTATATATGCAATAAAATTATTACACCAGTTAATTTTATTTTTAAATGTTAGCTATAATCTAGAAGCAGTCTCCCAAATACAATTAACAGACTATGTTAATTACATTATGAAACAATAATTAATTACTGAGTTTCTAATATAATAAACAAAGTACAAGATATCAAATAATGTGTGTAATAAAAATTCAATTATAACATTTTAAAATAATTAATTAAAAAATTCATTTAAACTTAACAATTATTTTGTTTTGATTATTCTCAATTTTTAAGATTAATTTTTAACTATTCGATTAATTGAAACCACTATTTCACCTCTTTTAAAATAAAGACTCATCTTAAATTCACTGTTCATTAAATAATGTAGGCCTATTTTAAAATATTTTCGGAAAATGAAATAAATTTGTACACATATAGAAAATACACTTTTTGGAAGCATATCTTTTATATTAATGTCTAATGTGCTGCGTCGATATATAATCATGGTCAGCTTCATGATTAATGTGTTATTCAGCCAATTACACTACATTTATAAAATTGATTAGAAAAGTATGTATAACATGAATAATGTTAATAATGTATTTACTAATATTTTTAAAATCCTTGTAAGTACCTTTTTTTGTGTTTTTTTTGCGTTTGTGGAAAAACGCAAGTATACATAATTAGATGTCAAAAATATCAGAAGTCAAATTACTAAAATAAGGATTATTATTATTGTGATAAATTCATGAGAACAATGAGAACAACACAAATAACTGCTATAAATTTCGCAGTTATCAAATATACATATGCAATTATTTGATATTTTATTGTTAGATAATAGTTAACGTTAGGTGTTGTAGAAAAAATAATGAAAAAATAACTTACATAATTTATTTCACATCCGTTATTTATGTACAATTAGAATAACCATTGTTTCACAATACTGCATTTAAACATATATTATCAACTATAGTAATGCTATAATACACAAGTTATTGATATCATATAGAGTATATATAGATTTCTTATGCACCCTATATGGTTTATACTAAACAGATTGGCCACATATATGTAGAGTTTAAATGAATTGACTAAATGAATCATAAAACAAACATCAAATAAATTGTTTATAGGAAATGTCAGTGAGGTTATCTAAAAAGGCAAGACAAGGCTAGTCCTACCAATTTCATAAGAGTGATAGCCTACATTGTAATGAACATTATTAAACTTTTGTGTATCTATCTTGTCGCATTATTTTGTATAAGTCATTGTTTTGTCTACTTTTATTTATAATTTGTACGCTTTTTTAATTTTTCCTGACGAAGAATATTTATATATATTTGAAAACATCTGAAAATAAATTTTCACTAATATTTTTTAATTATGATACAATTATTCTTTTTCATATTATTTTGTATATTCACATTTTTTTATCTGAATTATAATCCATAAATAACAATAAAAGAGCCGTTTTATCACCTGGACTTCAAATTTAAAGTTATTTTGGATGGGAAATTCGAAGAATTTTTTCATAAACCCTTACGATAACTAGTACAACACCTATTGGTGTATGGTGATAAAGATCTAATCGATATTGATCTTATTACTTTTACAAGCACTTTACCAACATATTGTATTTAACATGTTTGGTACGAAATAAATATCAAATTAATATATGCTTTTAACACCTTATATAGTTCTATATTTACATATGGAACGCGTAACAATCAGATTTTATCACAATTGGGTAAATTGGGTTTATGAAAATATAATCATACAACTGTGCGTTACGTATTGATTAGAAATACTTTCAAAAACGGTATCTCAACAGGCACACTATGACACTTTGAAACTTAATGAAAATCTATTGAAGCTCATGACAAAATTCTGCATACTTAATTATCTCGAATAGTATGTTCTTCTTTTCACAGCACAAAAATATATAAATATTTAAAAACACTTTGAAAATGACACATAATTATGCTAGAATTCCTATTGACATGACACGAACCGTGGAGTCTCTCGTCAATCGTGCCTATTTATACATTTTGTTTTAAGACAATTCCTTCATACCTTCTGTAATTTTTCATTACTTTTCTTTTTTATAATATTATTACTAGTTATAATAAAATAATTTATATTGATGTTAATGTTAATGTTAATGTAAGATAAGCTATAACAAAGTTTTTTAAATACATTAAAAATATATATTTGAAATACTTTTAGTGAGTACCTGTTCTTATATGTTCTGTAATTAATTTCTATAGTAATTGGAATATCAAATAAGTTGCAACGTTATCAAATAGAAGTAATGATATTGAATGTAGTAAATATTACATATACATAACTGATGTATATATAACATTCTATTGAATTACATCACAAATCATATATTATTTAGTTTATAAATTTCAATTACAAACTAAATCCAACTTCACTTTTTTAACCAGCCAGATGATGCCAAAATATGTGCTGCACCTTTTTTTAAAGAAAAAAAACAACTAAAATTTAAATATAAAAAATAATTACATATTAAATAAACCAATTTTATTTAGAATAATTTTTGATAATGCAAATAATATGAAAAAAATCTCAAAATTCCTAACATTTTATAATGAATATAATCTATTTGGTAGCAGAAGACATAGAAGAACATATTTTACGTTTAATTATTATAAAAAATTGGAGCATTGGTTACCTTCTCTTTATCCATCACCGAAAGGTAAATATACTTATTAAATTATTACCCTTGAAGTGTGCACATTATGTTGACATACTGGATTTGTACATGATGTTATCAATGAATCTGAATTTTATTATTACATACTTTACAAGCTTTTTGAGATTATATAAATTCGCCTTTTCATATTTAAAACATGGAAAATATTATCAAATAAATCCTTTCCCAATAGATTTACTCGTGCTAAAACGAATGTTCATAATATGTTCGTAGAACAAAAATATATTAAATATAGGAAAATATAACTCTACAACCGTTGAAACTCCCCAAAAAATCGAAACATTGTATATTTCGGTGCCTATATTTATTATTTGTATTAGATAAATTGTCTCTTTTAAGCTGTTCGCGTTGATTATAAATCGTTAAATAGTTTCGATATCCACCTCCGACATCTTCAAACTGAAAAATTATAAAATAATGTAAATAAATATAAATACAGTAATATATTTAGAAATGTTAATAATAAAAGAGGAATAAGTTAGAAACACGAGAAACATCAGTTCAAATCAATATATTCAAATGTAATATTATATAAAACGGTTTGTATCATATATTTGATAAAACTAAAATAAAAAGGGAAATAAATATCCATAAAACCCATTAAAAGATTTATGGGTACATATTATAAAATGATTACGAATATCACAATCACTCAAAATATTTATAAATATTAATACAAAAGAAAAAACAAAGAGTTGTAGAAAAGGCAACTACTAAAAAAGCAAATATGAGTTTATACATGATTTTCCTTATACATCAAAACAATTAGTATATAAACATACATAATACGCTATAGAAATTATAAAATTATATTTAAGTTTAACACATATTTTTCAATGATATTAGTTATTTTATTACCAATACAGTTTAAGAAAAAAATATTTAATCTTTTTCAATAAGGAATACAAAACATATAACGTACACACATTTTACCAGCGTAAAAATGTACTAGGCCACTACATCAGAGGAACTAAAGTTTATCTCGAAATAATTATTTCAATAAACAGTGATATTGTTATTAAAGTCAAATTTTACGTAACATAGTATTCAAAAACCTTATTTTATATAAAAAAATTAATATATAAATTATATTATATTAAAGCTCTATATTCTGATGAAAAGTATATTCAACAAATTGTATCATTGTGTAATATCGTGGATTAAATTAAGTATTTTAATTAGAATCATTTTTTGATAGCTGCTACTGACATACGCAAACATATAAAAACAATAAATTAAAAAAGTGACTTAGACAAGCAAAGTGTATGTTGTTGATGTAAAGAGAAAGCTACATCATCTGGGGTAATCACTTTGGTACTACAAGTTATATTCATACTTTATATTTTCTTATTCAAAATGCAGTGTGCTGTGTACTCGTTATTTTGACGGATCCCATTCGCATTTTGTACAAAATTATTTATTGCGATTTCATTTTAAGTTATATAATTAAAAAGTGAACTTACATCCTTTCTTTTTATTCTTTTTTTTGGTTTGTTTGTTTGAGGATATTATTTGCGCGGCGCTGTCATTTGTTCCTACAGAAGAGACTTCCAGTTCTAAAGAAAACATATCAGAATAAACGTCGTTTTAATTGACTCGCATAATATGTATATATAGTTATCAGAAAACATTACATATGCTATCGTACTATACTAGTATATCTAAAACATATTTTGTATGAGTTTTCGTAGAATTATATTACATGGGATAAATTAAACGGGTTAATTTATTACGCATTTCTATTTTCTATTCTTAAATTAATATTATTTTATTAGTTAAAGTTTATAATGCATCGTAATTTTTTACATTATATAAAGATTTTATTAATTTTTAAATGTCATGTTGTTAACAGCGATTGCCTTCAAAACAACATGTACACTATCGACATAATTAACATGACTTTATTTTCGGGGATGCTTAGGATTTTATGGGATTAAACTCTAAGAATTTTGGAGTGTGTTGTATCCAAAATGCACATTGAAGCTATTAAAATTAATTGGCGATATTGAAGCTATGCGGAATATATAGGTGATATAGGCGCTGTCTCAACATTGCATGAAGAGTGCGATGGGCGGGAAGACTTTTAGCAATTCAGAGCATATCAGACGGAGGAGCTTTTCAAGTTAGTAGTTATGAGGAAGGGGGTATTTCCCTACACATATTTTTATTTGCCAGCTCGTATTTGGGGAGACCAGATTACCAAGTCACCATGTTTTTATATTGAACTCCGCCCGAATGCATGTAATTTGGAGGATTATGATCAGGCTTATAATATTTGGTGTCCCCCTAACTGTCGGTGTTTTGGAGAATATCTGCTACTCTATTCGAAGCGTGATGTGCACCAACTTGTCGATGACATGTGTACCGTACGGAACCTTTTAGGAGCTCATGATTATAAAAAGACCGTCTGGATCCCAATTACCATTACAAACTTACCGACTTAATTTTGGACTCACAAGTTTCAAAATAATTGTGTTCAGTGCCGATCAGTTGAATGATATTTGTAAATATCGTTTTTTAAAAATTATCATTCGACACGGCTTTTGAGAGGAGCCTGATGAGTGAGACGGTGGCAAATTCCCTTCAAAAAACTATAATCGATTCTTAAACCGAAAAATAAAATTCATTGTCATTGATTAACTGATATAATCGTTACATATTATAACCAAAAAAATGGCACAGCTTTGTAATATACAGGAGATCTGTGTTTCAGTTTCGAAAATGGCATAAATATTCATTTTTACTATACTACTATAATATATTTAACATCAATGAAATAAAATGTGTGCTTATTTTTAATAAAAATGACAAAAACACATTTTTATTAATAATTAATTTTATTGTCGTATGATATGCTAACAACTATTTATATGGATACCACATTAAAGTGGTTGTTATCGTCAAATTTTAATATCAGGAATATTTAAAAGAACATATTTAACAAAAAACTATAATATTTATAACATTTCTGACTTTGGAATGATTAAAAAAATTGTTCTATTTTGAATTTTTTGATTGTCGGTTCAATTGTTGAAAGAAAATATTTATTAAAAAACGATTAAATTAATGTTGTTAGACAAACGTTGATATCATAAACACGAACATATAAATATTTTAAATTTTTTCAAATTAATTTCATGATATTCACATTAACCCATCCGTGGACATATTTTGTAGTGTTTGGTCCGTTTGCCCCTTGGAAAAACAAGCTTCCTGTCATCCGATTAAGCAGAAATTTGGTATACAAATATCTTCTATAGACTTGTCGAGCTATTTTTATTAAAAAAGTAATCAATTAGTATTATTTTTATAACCTGATTACTTCATAAACTTCATTTTAGGAAAACTATGGGAAAATAACCGTATATGCTGCATTATTGACCCACATATGCTATAACTTTTGATCAATGTAACCAATTGACTTGATTCTATTTACATCTGATTCCAGATCACGAGATCTATAATAGTTTTGTATATTTATATTATCATGCTACTTATATAAATAATCTATAAATAGGTAGTATAAATGCAATTTCAGTATTATTTTAAATTGCTTGTTATTTTAATAAATAATTTTATTATTCAAGCTAAATGTATTTTTTACGATAAAATTGTTTTTTTTATTAAAGTTGAAAGTTTTAGCTCCTATTATCGGCAAGTAAGAAAACTTTTTATCGGCAAGTATGAAAACTCATGGCGAGTTATAAAATAGTTCAATATTAACACAATTGTCTCTATAGTATGTTAAAATATTCGAAATTATAAATACTATATTTTTTAGTTAGAAAAAGGTATTTTAGTAACTGAGTAAAAATCAGTTTCATACATTATATCGTTCAATCAAACCCCCCTCCACGCCCGAAGGGTTAAGAATGTGTGATGTTTTCAACTATTTTTAATATATGTATACTTTTAAAATGACAATCTATCAAAAATGAGGGTATTTCTTACTCCCCTCCTATAGTACGATTTTTTTATTGTATCAATTCCACTGGTTAAAACGCATAATTTAATTTGTAGTAAAAACAAAGATTCTGGTGGATGCAATCTAGTTGGTAAAGATATGTAACTCATATTTTAAAAGTGATAATAATTATTTATCCTAAAGAAACTGTTTAAAATAGGCTTCAGCGCAATAAATGGACTAATGTGTTACTTACATTGTAACAAATTATATTTATACGACCATACAAATTACTTTGTCTAAAATTAGTAAATAATGAAATTATACTCATCAGATATTTTAAACGTTCCAAAGTAAAATATTGATTTTTAATAAATGTTCTTTGATCAAATTAACACTTATTTTGTTTTGTACAATAAAAACATATATTGATATTTTCAATCATAATAGAATTATAAAAAATATAAAAATAAAATTCTGGACTATGGCTTATGAAAAGTGACTTTTAGTTGCTTTTCTAATGGTTTGTAATGTTTTTTCAAAAATAGTTAATTTTCCTTCATTTTCAACAGCATTTTTTACTTAATGAATTTTATCCTAAAAGAATTCTCAGCAGAAATAACAATAACTTAGATTTTTCGGAGTTGAATCAACTCCTGCATCATACCCGTAATTTTTTATTTTTTATAATTCCCTAAATCAGGCAATAAATCAGTCAATATGCACATGTAAAAAATGAACTTGAGAACATCCCTCCTGCCTTATTAGTGCATAGGCAGCAAATAAATGGCGGATGTATAGTACATAATTTATTACCAACTTATACTGTATAACATACAATTATACATGTTGTGTACATGTGTAGTGAGTGTATGTATACAATTACTGACTAATCAAGTTGACATAATACATGTAAAACAGCTAAATAATAGTTATGTTATCCAATAATAAAACACACGTATATGTGCGATAGGCTTTTAATTTACCACAATTAGTTTACTCGATAAATATTAATGTAAAAATAGAATTTATCTGCCCTTAACGATTTTGTAATGTTGCTATGCAATTTCTATAGAAAATTAATGTCTTTTAATGAATATCAGTACTATACGACACTTGCGGTGGTTGAATATAGACTGACTGTTTTCTGACATCATACATTTTTAATGAAATTTATGCTATTTCATTGTCTACTATTGTTGGAAACTTTTGTATGCCCTGTTTGTTTTATAAAAAAAGCAGAGGGTTGAACACAAAACATTTAAGTTCGTAACACACTAGTTTTCACTTGATTCCATAACTGAAAACGGAAATGAGTATAAAATAGTATTCAGCTAAACATATTTACAAAAAACAGTAACAAATTAAGACACTTTTATTGTCAATTATTTTTGTTAGTGTTTTTTTTTATAGCAATAAATAGAGTAATGCTTTTCGGTAAGGTCAACGTATAAACTATAATTACTACAATGGGTAATAAATGTGTAGGCAAAAATGTAATTCATTAATAGATGGATATCAGTTAGAGATATTGTAAAAATACAATGGTTCTATGTATCCGGAAACGAAATATGATCAAAATAAGAGAAAACTTTTTCAAACAGAGAACAATAATGAGATTAATATTAATTTCATAAAAATTAAATTTTCGATAATAACTTAAGTATAATAAATTTTCGACTTTACGTCGTATTCATATTATAAAACAATAATCAATGAATACAATGCGGTTCAAATAAATTCAAATTACTTATAACAATTCCTTAACAATCTACTATATTATAATATTACGATAATAATTAGCCAAAATTATATAAGACAATTTATAAAATGTGATTTCCTACTCTATGCCAAAAATAATGTTATCACTTTCTAAACACATTGTATGTTGAGGCCATCCTATATCTCTATTAATTTTCGGCCTGACTTTTCGTATCCAGGTTGCCTCTCTGATCTTCCTATCTTTAAAGTAAATGGAACAGTTGGTGGTTCTAATTGAGGGTGTTTTTTTAATATAATGTTCATTCATTGCTGATTGTCCTTCGCTAAGTTGAATTGAGCGGTTGTGTTCTAGGAGTCTTGTGTGTAGTGTACGTTAAGTTTCTCCCATATACAGGTCTTCACATAGACATAGCTTACAATACATTTTAATTCATAAATAAAATCTTTGTTATTGCAATTTTTATTATCATGCACACATTTCTTATTTTTCTTTGTCTTTTGGAGAAGGAATATGTTGTTATCTGTAACAGGGTATTACCGGGTGTAAAGATGGGTACAATTGCTAATGTCGGTGTGGGCAAAATGTCTTTAACTTCATTAGAGTGTGTTTAATTTATGTATGGAATTTTAAAAATTGAACTGGAATTAAATCGTTGTGTCCATTTTCCTCCAATTGTAGCTTGCTATTTAACTTTAGATATAATGCTGTCATAGTGATCAAGAGTCTTTCTTAGTATAATCGGTTGGGCTGTTGGATTTTCCGGTGATAATTTGGTAACAAAAAGTCAGGCTGAAAAATAATAGAGATGTAGAATGGGCCTCAACGTTCAATGTGTTTAGAAAGTGATAATAGTGTTTTTGGCATAGAGTAGGAAATCACATTATATAAATTGTTTTATATAATTTTGGCTAAAAATATCGTATTATATAAATATACAGGGAGATTTCCTTTGTAGCACGGTTTGCACAACTGTATACAACGCACCTTGACACCAAGTATGTGATACATTTAAATAACATTATAATATCTATTAATTAATATACAATAGTAGATTGTTTAGGAATTTAAATTGTTATAAGTAATTCGAATTTGTTAGAACCGCATTATACTCATTAATTATTGTTTTATAATATGAATACGACGTAAAGTCGAAAATTTATTATAGGTTACTTAAGTTATTATCGAAACATTTTGTTTATATTTTTATAACATTATGAAACTTCGATCTGCCCACACTTATTTTAAAACTTTTAATTATAATATATCTGAATAAGTTTTAAATTTTTTATAAGTTATTATTATCTAGTTAGATTGTATATATATATTTTTTTGTAATACGATAATTTACTATTTTACCTACAAAATAATACACTTAAATGATAAATATTGTATAATATATAAAATATAAGGTAATATACAAATTATGTTAAAACTTATAATATTTCTAATAAGGAAAACATGTCCCAATGATCAGTTTATTATAATATAATTCATGCAATTATTTGCTTTTAACCAGTTCTACCATATTTTTTATATTTAAGGTCAATTCATTATATTTAAATAATCTATTTCTTTAATACCCACATCCCATCACACACTTAATCCTGTCTTCTATAAAGTGAAATATTGATATGGAAAAGATTTTTCGAGAAACCTTAATTATTCATGTATGTTATAGACCTTCAGTTTCTGATAAAAATGTTGAGTGAGTGAAACAATATTGCAATATATTTATAATGGATAATTATTTAACAAACAACAAATACATATCCATAACTCAGATAATAATGCTACAGTTTGTGTACTACACTGAAACATACAAATGAGTGTTTTTACGTTTCTTTAAACAAACTTTACTAAACAAACTACTTAGAAAGCCAGTAATTGGGTAAATAACTGCACAATCGAACATGTCAAGCATAGAGTACAGTAAAAAGCACTTTTATACTTTTAATACATTAAATTTAAATTTTTAATATATCTCGGGTCACATAATCCATATTAAGGAGCAAAATAAACAATTAAAAATATACCAATGAGCAAATTTTCTTAAACATTATAAATCTCACGTTTTTCTCAATAATTAAATTTATTTGTGAAGTTGAGACTATAAATCAAATTTTAGATAGTCTTATCAAAATATTTAAAAAATAATTTTCACCACAATGTATGGAAAACCAAATATTACTAATCTCATACTCAAATTCAATTCCATAATTCAATTTTTTTAAATTTTATTTATTGGGGAGGGGTGCACATTCGTACACATTTGTAAAAACAAATTTCCTATTTTATAGAATTATTGAAATCTCCTTTTTCCAAGAATTAATATTTTCTCCCTTTTATATCATTTATATAAATGAATTTAGGATTAATGTCACGAAACATATTTTTGATATATTTTGTGGAAAAAATCGTTTAAGTTATTTTTCATATATATTTTTTCATCTAAATATAGTTTTTGCTAGCCGAAATATGAGATTTAAAATATATAATGATAAAAATCTTACTTATTTTGAAGTTTTTTCATAAACTACGCCTAATTTAATTGTCAGATCATAACTCTAGTTAGGTCAATTAGTTTAACTGATAAGTTATTTATTTATATATATTTAACAATTTGAAATTGATAAACGCAGGTTTTACCATCAGCATTTTCAGGTTGTAGGTGATCTACACCAGTTTCCTTTTTCTTGTTCTGAACCGCCTCGGTCTGCTTGCGACGGGTTTCGAGAAGTTGTCGTTGTTTCTCGGACTCGCGCTGCTCATCGGAATGCTTCATAGTGGCCAACAGTTGGCGACTGCGTTCCTATAAAAGCACAGAGAGAAACAGAGGGTTCGGTTCGAATGGCTTAGAGTATAGCTCTAATCGGGTTTTCTCAAACAATTATAATATTTTACATAAAAATATCGTATTCGTGTTTTATAGTTATGATAACAGTAAATAATTAAAAAACGAGGGAACAATTTTAGAATAGTAGAAATGTAATCTATGAGAATAATAAATACTATTAAAAAAATAAAAGCTAATATATAAATATATTTAACAAAAAGTATTAGCAAATAAATATAGCAATTTTTTAATAAATTGAAGGTTTTAATTTTTATAGAAGTTCAATAAGTCTTTAAAAGAAATTAGGAACTCCCTTGAGTTTCCAGATATTTGTAAGCCAAATGATCCAGTCATTAATGACTGGAGTTATTAAAGAAATTAAGCAGCGCGAATTTTTTTTTAAATATTCAAATTTTTATAAAATGAATAGCAGGTGGTCACCTGTCGTTTCGATGAGGTAACATTTATGTATTTTCAGTTATACTGTTTTGTAACCAGTCGTTTTTTCAAAATAACTATATAATTTTTATAAACTGTTATACATAAGTAAATAATAAAGTAAGTTTTATAATAATTATAAAGGTAACTGTTCATCTTAATATTAAAAAGTTTTTGAAGTCAGCTATAAAAGTTTAAAAAATACAGCTTCCCGGGAGTTTAGACCTCATATTACACATAAAAAATTATAAAATGAGCAACACCTATTTTTGACAACGGTTCAGATTATGATATTGTATTAAATTAATTATTGAAATTCATGAATAAGAGGTCCTGTTCTTTCGTAAGAGAATTTTTTTTATAAAACAAGAAATAGTACAAATATATAGAATTTGCCATTTTACAAACAACGTAAATTGTATATGATGCAAATTTGAGACAAAAGCCAAATAAAAACAATTATAGAATAATTAAAATAAGCACGATGCTGTGTAAATGAGATTGACACTGTTAATCTCGATTCATAAATTTTTTTGTTCATATTTATAATAATGTAATAACATTAATTATGTATTTATTTCATCTTTGTCTCCATTCTTTGTTTGTAGGATTTATATAAACTAAGCGTTATTCGCATTGACAGGGTACTATATATATGTAACATAACTCACTATAATTAGCTATTACAAGTTACAACATCGTCTTTAACAGATAATTAAAATTATATTTTCTTTGTGCATGAACGTTTTTAGATGAAATAAAATTCACGAGTGCCTATATAAATAATTAAATTATAAACATAATTCAACTTCAAGCGAAAATATAAAGCATGACTTACATGTTTCGTTCTAGTGTATGTAATATTAGAACAGTTTGCAATAAAATTTACTTCACTATATAGTTCATTATTTGGGATAAACGTTTTGAGAACATTGTCTTGATAAGCAAAACAAAATAAATACATCATATTTGGCAGAACATTTTGATATTGGATGAATACAACTTCCCATATTTGACGGTAGTGTGTATTTTACATTGTTTACGCTCAAAAGTGGTTATTTTTGTACTTTTCTTTAACCTTTTTGTCACTTCCTATATACTTTCGATTTCCATCACAATCTCACATATAACATTCAATTTATACATATTATCAATGGTATGTTTTGCATGAAATTGTAAAAAGTTTACTATAATAAGTAACTTTGCTGCTTTTAACCCATAGTATAGTGCTAAGCAATTTTGGATACGTATATAGCCGTAGGTAGGGGGGGGGGGTCAAATTGATCCATTATTCAGTTAAATATTCTCTTTAAATTTAATATATTACAATGTAGTTTTTCAATACAATTATATATATTCTTAGTTTTCTAATCAGACTCTTAGTTAGTTGTCTATTTAGTGAGAATATATGGAAATTATAATATTTTAAAAATATATAAAAATTGTGGGGGGTGCAATTAAAATTAATTGAGGCTACATTTTGATCACTAATGACATCATACTAATTATCAGTAAAACCAAGCAACCAAGCAAATTTATTTAGTATGGAGTTTAGAAGATTCTAAATAATCAAGGGAAATTTCAAACCAAAAACTTTTTAATACTGGCAATATTTTAAAACTGTATAAAAAAGGTTATTTTTAATTTTTTTATAGTCGACTTATGTATTATATATTGCATAAGTTCTAGAGTATTTCTTAGAAACTATATTATAGAATCAAAAATACATTAAGAATGAAATGAATACTGAAAATTTCAAAACGATAGCTTCAGTAGATTTTAAACGAATTATCTTAGCTGTCGATATAAAACTTTTTTAATTAACTAAATCGAACGATGATACACAATAATAATTTATAAAAAGTATGAAAAATATGTTGTTTATAATACATCTTATCCGATTTTTGTGGTAACAGATCTGTCGTAATTTTAGATAAAAGTAGTTAACTGTAGCAATGTATTTAATGTTTTTATAATGTTATGTAATAATTTTATGTTTAAAAAAAAAAATTAAAATAATTTTATGTTATGTTATAATGTTATTTATGTATTAATCTTTTTTTAATGTATTTATATATTTAATGATTGTTTATTGTATTAACGAAGTCATATTTCCATGGAATATGGATTATTGTATTATAATTCAGTATTACTATTAATAAGTGAATTGACAAAATATGAACATGTTTTCCTAATATTGAATTGGTTTTCACAATTTTGTTATTATCTGTTATTTATACTGTTATTATCTTTGTTTAATAAGCCTTTTATTGAAACAATATTAATGCATTATCTATAATATATATATATATATAAAAAAGTGAATTAGTTTCCATTGAAAAAGTGTGTGATAATATAGCAGTATTTACAAAAAATAAAATTTCCTACTCTCCAACTTAAACCGAATTTTGGACCATTTGTAAGGAAAAAAATCGTGACATAGATAAACTATCCCAGCCTGGAATTTCCACCATTACTTTGATTATATATTTTTTCCCTAATTTTTTCTTAATACTTGACTGTTAAGCAGAGGAAGTTGTACATTACGTTGTTATGGATCATGCAGATTGAAGTGATCCCAGTTTCCGGAATAACAGACAAAACTGAGGACGTAATCCTATATAGTTATGTACACCCGCATATTTTATAGTGGCATCAACAAAGTAGGACATGTCATTAATTGAAAACTTATTCCGGGTAATTATGTGCGAAACGTTAAGTAGCTCCTGTTCTTCGTAAATGGACGTACTAACTTGTCGTATACTACAAATCTAAAAGTAGTGCAGGCGTATTAAATATATTTTCGATAGTAAATTGTCCAAGTAGCACATCGGCGAAACCCTTGGTTGTTGGTTTCAAATATAATGATTAACTCATTGCAATTTTATGTTGCACTACATGGCCATGTTCTTCTTCATCAATACTACAGAACAGCGTTTGGACTTTATTGAAACGACACCTTTTTGCAATTCCTGTGCTTGAACTACCTTCAGTTTCTCGTTTTTATTTACCAACTTATAATCGGGCATGATTTCCGATGACCAATCTGTGTACGAGAAACTAGACTCTTCGATCTTTACATTTGTACTCGGAGGTCGTGGTGTTCGCAATTTCTGAACATTAAACGGACACTAAGAACAAAAATCAATGTGTATCTGTAAAAATCTCTGTTGATTTTACAGAGCATTAACAAAAATTGAACTGTTATAATAATAATATATTAATATACTAAAACGGTATTATATTAATAAATTCTATCATTTTATTGAAATTATATATACATCCATACACAAGAATTGACATCAACAAATATAATATATACATACAAATATTATATACCGTTTAAATATATGTATTGGTTTGAAATATTCTCATGGATTAGGTCTTGCAGTTTTTCATTTTATGTTGTTGAATTCTGCATTATTTAAATTTAACACATTATATCCCGTAAATAACAATATAAAAAAAGTTTCTTCAGAAAGGATTTTGGTTTGTAAAGATAGATAACTCTTGATAAAAAGTATTATTCGTTTTTGATAAAATTCTAATTCCAATTTAATTTTTATTGATTTTTAACGTTACAACTACTTGTGTAATATTGTATAGGTAAATGTTATGATTTTTCAGCCGCATAACAGTATTACAGATTCAAGCAATTATAAATTTCATTAAACGTTACAAATAACGCACTGTGAAGTAAACAGACGTACTTACTAAAAACGTACTTACTTCAGGGCGTACTTACTAAAAATGTACTTACTTCAGGGCGTACTTACTAAAAATGTAATTCTCTGTAAACGAATGTTATTAAAAAAAAGTAATTCAAAAGTCAATATTTTTTACTGGACAATAAAAAATAATTTTTTATAATCATTATTTATATTTAGATATAATTCTTCTTTATGATAAAATATAAGTGTTCCTTAGTAACTTTCTTGGAAAATAATTAAAATAATTGAAATTCAAAACGAATTCAAGAGTCATTTTTAACATTGCATTTTTGAGTTAGTTATCTTTACAAAATATAATTCTTATTCTACATAATAAAAGTATGGAAATCAGATTTCATTATTATATTGGAAAAATGGATGAAAGAACAACTATGATTACACGAAATATCAATCTATGCGGTATTTCGATATTTTATTAAGGCAGGGCAATTATATATTTCTATTATGAATTTTTAGGAATTTACACCGTCAGTGAGCTTGATAGACTATTTTCAACCATTACGCTTTAAAACAATTTAAAAGGAAATATATAATTTTAAATTGATACATAATATCATAAATAGTACTGGAGGTCACTGATATATGACAAATAATATTTACAATGGAGTTCGCCCCACCCGGGTCTGCAATAACCTTCATACATATATGGATTAAAAAATCATATGAGATAAACTTATATAACCGATTATTTATAAGTACATTAACTAATAACTAGCTCTATTATTAGCTTGTGATAAACAATGCACCATACTGTTAATTAAGTGCACAGTGCAGTGTACAGTATTTTTATGCTCATAGGACAAAACGGAGGCAGCATGACTTTATTCTGAGCTACTGTACGTTGTCATGCAATGACTCCAAACAATCTAATCATCCAGATTTTTAATGAGCACGAGGGAAAATGACTCTAGATTAAACCAATATCAGGTTAAAGATCCGGATTATATGCAGTTAGATTTTACTATGATATCTATTGGCAAAAATGGTATTTGAAATTGATACAAATATCCCACTTATGACGATAATTCGGTTAGTAAGCAAACTCAACAGTATTATTATTGATTCCTACAGCTTACATTAGAATATTTTACAAAAATAAATTATAATTTATCGGATTTAAAGTGACCACTAGCACATTCGAAAACAAGTAACTTACAACGTTCCTTCTTGGAAAATATATTGAGGACGAACGCAAAAAAATCGAATTATGCCAATAATAAAGTGTAAATAATTCGAACAGCTTTCTAAGTTTTCGCATGGATGTCGAAACAGGTACCAAAAATTTGCACTGAGGAAGGATAATATAGAAGTCAATAAAAAACACATATTAAGGCTTAATGCATACAAGTTTAAAAATTAAATTCTTGTTTACATTATGAATTTATCTAAAAGGGTATAGAAAAGTTAATCACATTTCATGGAGAATATATCATGTTGCCTAAGCCACTTTGAAATGACAAATTTTCAGCTGACAATGTTTTTAACAAACAAAAGAGAAAGCGATCCACAAATACTCATTTCACTGTGCCATAGTAAGGAATAAGAGACAGAATGAAGGCAATTAAAAATAGCAGAAGTTTGCATATCGAGTCAACTCCAACCAAAGAATAGAAGTTTGATGGTAGAGTGAACATAAATTGGAGCAAACATATTTGCAACTTTAAGTAAAGAACAATCGATTTAGTTTATAGCACTTACTTTTGTCACAGATGTGGTGTTCTTCCAAACAATAGTAATAATTGGGATATTTTACTAAAAAAATACTGTTTAATAATTATTGCGATGACGACATAAGTTTTGTTATTGAAAGATATTGAAATTAATAATTGTATAAATATATAAATAAAGGTATCTTTACTCTATGATGTTAACTATGTTATAATATAATGACAAATAAAATATACTGTTATATAGAAATTAAATAAATGATAATAAAAACGGAAATATTATATAGCAATTCTAACTGTGCAAGTGCAGTTTTTAATGCAGTTCACACTGTACAAATATTTTGTAAAAAGTAATCTTTTATAATGCCTAAGTAAATTAAGCAAAGAAAATCAAAATGCGAACCAGACATTATTTACATCAATATATTTTTTATATTATAAATTGCTCTGTTTGATTAGATACTATAATTTTCCCATTTTCATCCCCGTTTCATTCCGATTTTTAATCTTTTCAAACGTTTTAAAGTATAATCGTTTAGTAGTAGCTGCTATGTTTAAAATAAGTTAAAAAGATAACACAACTTATTGTAAACAACACGTTTCACGTAACACATTTCATATAATATATATTCTTTTGTTGTTTAAATGTGTCTGGACCGTTCATATTTAATAATAGTTCATGCTATTAATCGGCTTGAAAAAAGTTTTAAGGTATAGGGAGACAAGCAGCCTGTTGAAATGGCAAAAAATGGTTAATAAAAAATGTACATCGGAATTATTAAAAAGGACTGTTAAATTTTCATTCTTTATATAAAAAAACTTTAAATAATTTCGTTCACACCTCAGAAATGTACATGCGTTGTTTTATTCACACCTATTACACTATAAAATAATCAGCAACTAACTAAGCATAACATCCACTTTATATACCCTACATCATTGGAGAGGAGCAAGCTTCCTTTCGAAGTAAATATTTAAAAAACATTTTATGAATATGTTTATTTATAAATTATATATGTAACAATGTAGATGATTGTAAAATTATATGAGTTTACAATACAACTTGTGCAATTACGTAGCTCTGGCAACTTTTATTCATAAAAAACGCTGTTTTTTAGATAACCAGTAAAAAATGGTATGAGAAAGTGAATAATAAAACACGAACAAAAACTAAAAAAACAGACTGTTTAAACTAACAACTCTTTATGTCTTCTTATTCCTATTGATTTTGTATATATTATTTCCAATTGTAACACTTATTATTCAAGACATCCCTTTTTTAAAATCCTGATTTGAAATGATGACTGTTCTTTCTGTGAGTGAGTAGCCATGAGTAGCCGACATTGCCTTATTGATGGAAAAAATTGATTCAGATACTGCATTAACATGGCTTATTGTCAACAAATATTTGATCATTGACGTCAAGCATGAGTAATTCAATCGACCAGTTTTATATTTAATATTTGTAACCTTTGTCCAAAACCTATGTCTATTACTTTTGATTGAAGAGTCAGCGATGTGAGTGGTAACAAATTCAAATGTTGGAAGAATGGTGTAAGATCTACGTCACATTGGCATTGCTTTTATTCTCGTTTTATACTGATTCAAAAGACTTTACTATCCACATTTGAAAAAAATTTTTTTACAGATCCATTATTTTAAACAAAAAATCTAGAAATACTGGTTGATCGGTAATTTTTGTTTGAAATTTCATTAGAAAGATTTTAAATTTCTAAGCTACAAATGATACAAAGGATAGATAGGTAGGCGTCAGATCATCTCGCATCAACTTGACAATTCTTGTGTATCTTTTTAAATTATAAATGTTTCGTTTTTGGTAGTTGGCGAGAATTTCAGAATAGTTTTGGAAAAATAGTTTTGATCCAAAATCCACAAAATAACTGTTTTCAAGGTTAACCAGTATCTGCATAATATATTACAAAAATGATTAAATTTAGAAAATAATCAAATATTAATGGCACTGGACAACATTATATTTAAAGTAGGGCTAAGCAAACATTTAAATCATGACAGAGAATATGTAACATTAGCTGTAAAATATAACAAGTGCAAATATCTTAATTGATTATCTTTTGATAATACTGTTTAAATAGGAAATAAGAACTTTTATGATTGGTTTTTAAAATTAATTTATTTAAAACTTTAAAATAACTAAACCTTAGTATGTAGACATACTTTGAAGGGTTTTCTCCATGGAGAGGGATATTTTACTCTTCCCTGGAAAAACAAACTTTCTATCATTCGATTAAGCTGAAATTTGGTATGACCTGATTACGTCATAAACTCTAATTTAGGAAAACTATGGGAAATTAACCAGACACACTATTTATTGACCCATATATATACTATAACTTTTGATCAATGCAACAAGATCTACATTAGTTTCATATGTTTATTATGATTGTACTACTTATATAAATAAGCTATAAGAAGTAAAAATTATATTTTAGTATTATTATAAATTTCTGGTTATTTTAATAAATAATTTACGATACATAAATTTTTTCTATTAAAGTTGCACGTTTTAGCTCTTAATATCATCGGAATGTAAGAAAACCCAGGGATATAAAATAGTTCAATGAAAGCCCAATTTTTACTGATATGTAAAATATTCGAAATTATATTTACTATATTTTTTTAGTTCAATAAATTTAGTTCAAAAAAATATTTTATATCGTTCAATAAACAAAAAATGTGAAGAAAAAAATTGTATACCCCCCTCTATTGACAAAGGATTAATATATACATCCCATTTGTGTAACATGTAATTCAAATTATACTATATACTATCTATAAAAAGTTTTTGATACGCTTAATTATCTGCTAGAATATAGTTTAATTTTCAATTGGTAAATAATGATTACGTAGTAAAACATGTTATATTCTTAATAAAAATAACAACATACCTCATTGCCAAGTTTACCGTTTGGTAATACTCCGTTCTCAACACTAAAACTATTAGTCGGTCCAACATTGATCAACATAGTCGTCATCGTCAAAGGAGTCTGATAATTTCTCTGCTGCCCACCGGACACAATTGATCGAGGTGTATCTGTTTCAATGGTAACGAGATTACAGTCGTTCGACTCATAAGTACGTGTCGGACTTAAATACGAAGTCGGTATATCGTTCCGATATATGGGTCCTTTGCCGCCCTTGCCAGCCCTGTTAAAATTGTTCAACTCATCACTTTTCGATGGGATATAGGGTGAAATTTTCTGTACATGCGGTTCTGGTATCAGAAACCGGGGAGTGCGCCGTTTATTCCAGTATGACTTGGGGCGTTTGTTGCGCGCCATGGCGTGTTGATAGTAGAGCTGGAAGTTGTTAACCACTATGGGTACTGTGAAGGCGATAGTGAGCACACCGAAAATGACGCAAACACTGCCGACGATGAAGCCGAACTCATTGCGCGGCACATAATCGCCGTAACCGACGGTTGTCATGGTGACTAGAGCCCACCAGAGTCCCAGTGGAATGTTGCGAAAGTTGTCTCGATCGGTGATGTGCATCAGCGAACCAAAGAAGACCGCTCCGACCAACAGGAACACAATCATGAGAAACAATTCGCGGATGCTTACACGAATGGTGTAGACGAGAATGCGGAATGCATTGTAATGTTTTACTAATTTGAACATGCGCAAAAGACGCACCAAACGAAATCCACGCATAATACGCAGTGTCAGCACGGTTCGTACCATCGTTAGGGTGTACCCGGTCAAATTGTTTACATCGATGAATGCTACCAAGATGGAGATACATTGTGTGAGGACGCATATTATGTCAATCCAATTGAGCACATCTTTGAAGAACTGGAGATAATTTGGTGTGCAAAGAAGTCGAGCGAAAAGTTCCATAAAAAAGAATAAGAATGTCGCCAAATCCACAAAGACCAACGCGGGATGAGGGTCCGTTGTATCGGGGTCGGGTCTGTATACGACCGCCTTGTCGAAGTAGATTCCACAGGCGGTGGTACAGTTTTTGGTAATGTAAAGTGTGTAGGGTCGAATTACACGAAAGGTTTCCCAAGTCTCCAGAACGAAGGTTACTATTGACACAACCAAGAAGAACATTGAGCATATTGCGTAGACCTGAAACAAGAAAGAATAAAATGTCGAAAGCGGGTTGTTCAATAAGATAAAGTTAAATTAAGTTAACAGTGATCAACACCACCTAAAAATAAAAAGGACCAGAAATTATCAAAGCGACTGTCAAATAAGAAACAAAGGTAAGACAGGCCTTGGGTGATAAGATGGCAAGTGAGACCTGTGGATTTATAAGACAACCTATAAAATCCAAAAAGCAGAAGAATAACTGGCACTGACCAGATTATAAAGGTGACTTTTTGGAAATAATTAATGCTTCTTTTAAAATAAAAATGTTGATTAACATAAAAGACTATCAGAATTGGTGGTATATTATCAACCATAATCAATCATTACACTGTGTAACAAAATTTCACTTTTTTCATGTTTATCATTATTTTATAATTTTTATATACTAATTTAATGGTGCTGATTACGAAAA
>JAUZND010019041.1:0-26127 GCA_034780555.1 Coelogynopora nodosa | reverse complement strand
ATAAGAATGGCTAGAATATTAGGATGCTGGTGAATAACTGTCATGATGGAATGAGAAGTATTAATATTACAGGAAGGGCAGAGTTTAATTAAAGAATTATCTGATGGCCAAGAGATACAATGTTGTATATTGAAAGAATTAATAGAGATGTTATAAAAAGGTTCAAAACAGTTGGAAGTATTATGACAAGATTACAGACAGAGGTTGTTTTATACATTCCAGTAAATGTTGACTTGATGGATGGTATGATGCCGTTATCATTCTCTTTCAATCCACAAAGATAAATAAAAGCTTCATGAACATCATGTTGCTCGTGGTTGTTAAAAATAGGAACTAGATTAGCCAAGTAGCTTCTAAGTTCTTCGAAAAACTCCATTCTTTTTGTCAAAAATAACTTCATTATATAAAAAATTAAACAAATTATAAAAAAAGATGAGAAAGATCACTCTGTGAACATCAATGTAGGTCATCAAGATCAATATGATTGCATACTGATCACTGAGTGAGCATCAATATATAGGTCATCAAGACCAACATGACTGCATACCGATATATTCCTGTGAACATCAATGTAGGCCATCAAGACCAATTTGATTGGGTACTGATCACTGAGTGAGTATCAATATATAGGTCATCAAGACCAACATGACTGCATACCGATATATTTCTGTGAACATCAATGTAGGACATCGAGCACCAGTCGATGTGAATGATCATGGTATGTCCTGGAATGAACTTTGATATAGACTAAATAACAGGTTGCACAAACCTGTTTTTGTTACTATGTAAAAACAATTTATATCTAAATAATTTTCCACACACTTGTAAATTTTGCCTATTTTCGTGAGCAATTTTTAAATTTACGTTATTTTTGTGAATTTTTGTACGATTTTGGGAATACCTAACTCGAAAGTTTTAATGAAAGTCGGTTAAAAATCCAGCTGGTCTTATATACGGAATTTTCTTATTATTTGTGTGAATTTAAAACTGATGTTTTTTTAACGTATTACGTATAAATATATCTGTTATATGTTCAAAAACGAAGGTTATAATTTGCATTACTTACATAATGTATATACCCTGGTAGTAATGTGTATTTTAGTTAAACGTTGTCACAGTATTACTAGAAAACGTTAAAAACAAGAGTCAACCTTATCAAATAAAACATGTTGATCAAACTCGGAATGAAGCAGACTCACCTAAAAGAGGGAAACTATTGGAAGCGGAGGGTGTGGTATCCTCCAGAAGAAGTAGCAGCAGAAAGAAGGCAACAAAAATGTTCATTCCTGAAGAAACACAATGCATTTAGAATTATGAGAATTAATTGTACCATGTAAAGTTATTAATGACTGTAGTTAATACATACTAATAAAAACATTTTTCGTAACAAGATAGTTTATTATGTGCATTTATTATGACTAATAATAATACAATAGCATTGACATAAAACAAATACAGAAACTTATCCTTATATCATGATTTTGATGAAATCCAAAGTGAAGGCAAACTTGATATATGGACCGACTATAATGACAATACAAATGACTTAAAATGACAATGTTCAATTGGAAATGGTTCACAAGACTTTCTATTTATGTTTCAGAAAGGACGCTTCCTTATGTTGTTCTTCTTAAAGTTTATATATACATTTATTTTCAAAGTGAGCACATAATTTAGTAAAGTATAAAAGCGGTTAAGGAAAAATTTAAAGCCATATTAATGAGGTGGATAGTAATAAAACGTTTTAATATAATATAAAGTTATATGTGCCTAGTATAAGTTTGTACAAACGAATTTCAAGTTAAATTAGTGAGAAATAAAAAGTTAAAAATATTCATTAAAATTTATAAAATTTGACAATTAATGAAAAATTATATTCGAAACGAATTGTTTATTTAACGTGATTTAAATGTTATCTTTTAAAAACAGTTAATTTTACAGAGAGTTGTTTATTTACAGGAAAATAATATTGAATTCAGATATGGCAGACCGCACTGATTTAGTTAAAAACGACTAACTATCATACCATTTGTATGGCGTTATTAAAATAAACATTTTGTCTTTATACAATTGAAAAAGTCGCCGAGTTGAAAAGTAATATGACGATTATTTATTTACATGTGTTTATCAATCCTCTCAAGTTAATAATTCGGAATTTTTGGGAAACTAGACTAGCCCTCTTCTATGTGTGTATGTGAAAAGCTCGCCAACTTCTGCCAGATAATTGTCGCCAAATTTCATTAAAAAGCCATTTCAAAAAAGATGTCTACGACTTAATTTGACATCTGGAGGAGAGGTTGTTTTAATTTGATCAATCGATGAGGCAATATGTTAAATTAAAAACACATGATGGCTTTCTCTTGGGAGGAAGCCTTAAAATGGTTTCAAGGTCGGGTTTTATAACTGGTAATATATAGTTTCTATTTAAATATATATTGGCTTTTTACTTATTAATAGATAATAATGTATACATAATCTTCACAGTGGCACCCTCGAATGAAAAGCAGAATGAATTTAGTTAAAGAATTTTGTATATATATATCGCTTTAATAATGAAAGTGGAAACATGTGGAAACAATTGAAAACATTATTTTAATTAGAATAAATAATACGACCTAGATACTATTTATCTAATAAATAGCCGGGAAATATTTGGTTGAGCTCATCATTTTCATAATGCACAAACAGTGAAAATGTTAATCATTGATAAAAATTACATATTATATTTAATTATTTTTTGCCCCATCAAAAATGTATTAAAAATATCCGATAGATAAAAAGAAATCTATGGTTACTCGAATATGAACATGATCGAATTTTGACGACCAGAACTTATCATTAAATATTTTGTCGGTCATTTAGTGGCAGTATAATAAGATGCAGATAACTCGTTGATAAGATAACAGATAGAAAGCGATGTAAATATTTAAAACTGTAATCAAATTAGTTTTAAGAGAAAATGGATTATATCTAACTGATTATCTATAAAATGGGCACATCTAATCTACCAGGTTGTCGATCAAATAGGCACATCTACCAGGTTGTCGATCAAATAGGCAGATCTACCAGGTTATCGATAAAATGGGCACATGTACCAGGTTATCGATCAATTGGAAACATCTACCAGATTATCGATCAATTGGGCACATCTATCAGATTATCGATCAAATGGGCACATATATCAGATTAATATCAATCAAATTGAGCAGATCTACCAAGTTATAAATAAATTGGGCAAACCTACTAGATTATCGATCAAATGGGCATACCTACTAGATTATCGATCAAATGGGCACATCTACCAGATTATCGATCAAATTGGCACTTCTACCAGATTATCGATGAATAGGGCACATCTACCAGATTATCGATCAATAGGGCACATCTACCAGGTTATCGATCAAATGGGCAGATCTACCAGGTTATCGATCAAATGGGCAGATCTACCAGGTTATCGATCAATTGGGAACATCTACCAGATTATCGATTAAATAGGCACATCTACCAGATTATCGATTAATAAGGAACATCTACCAGATTTTCATTCAAATGGACCTACCATATTATCGATCTAAAGGGCACATCTACCAGATTATCGATCAAATGGGCACATCTTCCAAATTATTGCTCTATTGGGAATATCTACCAGATTATCGATCAAATGGGCACATCTATCAGATTATCGATGAAATGGGCACATATATCAGATTAATATCAATCAAATTGGGCAGATCTATTAAGTTATAGATAAATTGCGCACACCTACCAGATTATCGATAAAATGGGCATACCTATCAGATTATCGATTAAATGGGCACATCTACCAGATTATCGATCAAATGGGCACATCTACCAAATTATCGATCAAATTGGCACTTCTACCAGATTATCGATCAATAGGGCACATCGTACAGATTATTGATAAAATGGGCACATCTACCAGGTTATCTATCAATTGGGCACATCTTCCAGATTATCGATAAAATGGGCACATCTATCATATTATCGATCAAATAAGCACATCTACCAGATTATCGATAAAATGGGCAGATCTACTATGTTATCTATAAAACAATGTGTAAGTCAACAAGTATGTCATTGTTGGAATCGATAAGACTACAGCGTATTGGTTAAATAGCTATATAACTATCAATTTTTTGTTATAGTTTGTTTAAAATTGATGAAATTTTTTTAAAGTTTAGAAATTTAAAATTTAAAAAATTGATTGCGAAAATATTTAGTTTAAATCTTCTTCAAGTAGTGTTATATTAACTAATGAACTACGATAACTTAACTGGGAAGCTAATTCCATAATTTTTCATCATTTTACCAAATTGTAAAATTTGTACAAAATATTTAGTGAAATAATTTAATGTATAGTTTATCTAAATTGATAATATTATAAAGTTTTTAAAATATTACTTGAAAGCAAATAGAATGTATACATTGTTTGAACGTAACTGATTTAATATATTACCAAATTTATAATACTAAATACCTAACTAAAGTTTACCATGTAAAATGAATATAAATTAATGTTCACTCAGAATATATTCACTCACCCAAAACCATTTTCGCCGGAGTCTCGGGCGGAAGCCAAAACAGCACTAGTGTTAAGGACGAAAGGAGGAAACAGGGCAGAATGAGGATATAGTTGTAGAAGGCTGGCTGACGTTTAATCCAGACGTAGAAGGAAATGTCGGGGTAGGGCTCCGGGCAGCAGGGGTAGCGGACCTCGGTGAAGATAGCCTTCTGAGTGAGGATATCCCACTCGGGACTCTTGACATAGCTCGTGAGATCCATAATGGACACGTTATTGTAAAAGGTGATGTTCACACGGAACCTGGATAGGGTGTTTGGTGGGGAGGCGGGGAGTGGGGGCACCAGTATAGATAAAGGTCAGAAAAATAAAGTGAAAAATACAACCCGAGAGATAATAAGTGAGGAAAATAAGAAGTATGAAAACAAAATATTGAGTAATTGATAAATGGTTAGAACTATTATTATATTATGGAGAAAAAAGACTGAAAAAGAAGAAAAAATAATGAGGGAGATTGGAAGATATAAAGCGAGAGAAATAAAATAATGTTTAAAAATAGATTCAATTAAAACATTGATACTTTTTACATATTTGACTTCATTACGCATTTTTTACGATGTTTTGTCAGCATAATTTGCTACACAATAGATATAAAATGTTACGTACAATGTATAAAATGAAAGAGCGGGAAACAACTTATTTCGATACTATTTATTTTATTGCAATGAACAACTTTCCACTGTTCGCTTTTCTTACACAAAACTGGAGAAGGCAGACTTACCTCAATTGTGCAATCTAATTCACATAGTATCCAAAGTAGTTTTATTTTAACCTTTTTCAAAAATATTATGCTATTTTTAGGATACGAAGAGGAAGAAAATATCAGTATTGTTTTACTCTTTGTTAACTGAAACTTACCTAAAAATAAAAAACACTAGTTTTAAAAACAAAAAAATATGAAGGAACACAGTGAACACATTACATATATATTTATATGTTTAATTGTGAATGTTTCAAAACAATTTCTTTACTCTTAATTCTGTATATTTCATAATTACGTAATAATTAAAATTTATAAAATCAATTGTGATTCTGTATATTTTATTATATTATATTATAAAATGTTTAAAATATTTAAGCAAGCAACCTCAGTGATAAAAACGACTGACAAGTGAAACAATTCATTGCAATATGTCATTGTATAGCTAATAATTATCTTACATGTACGAATGTTAAACACAAGAACGTTTACTTAAATGGTGGAGGATATATAGGACAAACAATTAATAATTAAAATTTAAAAATAGATATAATTGGTGAGACACACAATAACAAAGTTTTACGTTATTTATAATACTATTTATTACACTAAACATTCATGAAACAATTTTTTACCCAACGAATTCACGAAATATTTGATATTTTAAATTGGAAAACATGAAGTAAAATAGTATTTGAATAACTCGTTTAGAGAACAATTAACAGTTAATGTTTATACTTAGTTATAAACAGATTGGCTATTTTTCAGGTTAACTTAAATCATGCGTTTTTATTGTAAATTTTCTGTTTACATCTGCTAAAAGCATAGTTAATACCATTTTAAATGGCTAGTGGGACATCTAATACTGATGAAAACATCAGTATAAGAAGTTAAAAAATTATTATTTATGGAATACATAAAATAAAATAAATAATCTATTAGTGAAATTTCTCTATATGAGTTACACACAAGACATTTAGGTATAAGCAATTTAACATATTTAGGCAGTTAATTTACTGAGCATTCACGGGGCCTTTTGCGACATATTCAAAGATATTAACGCTTCTAAAAGTGAAAATGAATCATAAAATTAAAGAAATATATATAGAAGAGTTTTCTTAAAAAAGGTACTTTCCGCTTTACATTCAAGATGCTATTATAATTAGAAAACAGGAAGTAGCATAGAGAAATACAATTTACATTTAATTTATAAAATCAGAATTTTTAAACATATTACACATTTTACATGTAATTATTTAGTCATTTTTAGATAGACTAATAAAAATCACGGGAGTCATGTCCTGAGGCTCGTCACTATGTACTGGTTAATGGATCTGACTTTATATTTTATAGTTAACCCTTCAGTCGTTCTGAAAAACTCAAAGTGAGGTAAATACAAGTAGAAAGGAGACATTTTATTTGAAAATAAACAGATCCGTAATTTTTTACAAATATTTTAAAGATGACTGTGACAGCTGCGGAAGTTACCCTATAGAGTCACAAAAAATCAACAAAAAGATCAATAATACTAATATGCGCTTCAATCACACATTAAAAAGTGGTTTTTATATTAAAACGACTATTTTACATACTGGATATATTACTATTTATCTGATAAATTCCATAAAAAAATCCCATAAAAAGAAATAATACGTGATTTAGACTTCTTACTGCGCGTCAAAGAAGTTGAACCATATTTTGCTAACTAAAATGTTATATCAAATAACTAATAATTTTTTCATTTGTATGTCTCAATAAAATTGATGTAGTTGTTTTTATTAAAAATGCAACATACTGTAGGTCATATAAATAACAAATAGTAGCCTATCCCATTGAATAGGCATACTCCGTTATTATTTTCATCAAAACATTTTATTCTGTCGACTATGTCATTTATCTTTATTATTCATTATTTATTTCATTTAATTACTTATTTGTAGTGTTAATTACGTATTTAAAATAATATATTAAAACTTTTTAACCAAATCACTCTCTTTAATTATAAAATAAAACACATTTTACATGTAGACATATATTTTTTCATTAATGGTTTGATGATTTTTTAAATAAAAATGTTTAATAAAAGACAAATTTATTCTGGTGTAAACAACAAAATAGTTCTAATAGTGTACACGTTCTGCCCTATTATAGATTAACAAAAAGGGTCACAATAACCAGTGTCTTTTGTGTTAACGAAAGAACACCTATCTCTAGTTCTATTGAGAAGACTAAGAAAAAATGAAGAGTTAATATGCATACGGGAAATCATTGGCAATAATTGAAAAAAGTATATTTTCGCTCATAGCAATGACAACTGTTCTTTGTAATTGTCATGATCATAGCTCTCATTAGGTACCGTGTGTTTGGAAATATACATTTTCAGAATTTAAAAGTGTACATGGAACATCAATACCGTTAATAAAAGAAGTAATCATATCCTTAGATAAAAAAGCACAGATATTTGTATAGAAGCGAAAAATGGAAACATTGTACAACATTTAAAGTTGAAAGGAAAAGAGTCCGGTATTGAGAATTAAGAAAGAAAAGGGTAAATCTATATTGAGAAGGAAAAGTGCCAATCGATATTGAGAAGGAAAAGGGCCAATCAATAATGAGAAGGAAAAGTGCCAATCAATATTGCGCAGGAAAAGGGCCAATCAATATTGAGAAAGAAAAGTGCTAGTCAATATTGTGCAGGAAACGGGCCAATCAATATTGAGAAGGAAAAGAGCAAATCAATATTGATAATAACAAGGACAAATCAGTATTGAGAAGGAAAAGAATCAATCCATATTTAGAAGTAAAATAGCCCAACCCAACAATGTTATCAAGGAAAGGAGCGCACCCGTATTGAGAAGGGTATGGGCCCATTAATATCGAGAAGAAAATGTGACAATCAAGAATAGCGCCCATATAGTATATTCAAAAGGAAAAAGACCCATCAATTTTAAGAAGGGAATAGACCCATCAATTTTAAGAAGGGAATAGACCCATCAATATTATCAAGGAAAATGTCAAATTAATGAGATAAAAAAGGGCCTATCGATATTGATAAGTATAATGGAATATCGGTAGTGTGAAAAGGAAAAGAACATATGTAACATATAATAATATGGAACATATATGTAAACGTAGAAAAAAATCAGAAAGCAGAACTGGTACTATAAGAGAAGTTTAATAAAAAAAGGTAAATTATGTCAAAAATAGATATTTTTCTAAAAATAAAAAGCACAAAATTATTTAGCGTGGGGTGCATGTACACCTCAAACTCTCCTCCTTAATCTTGTATCCGCTCCTGAAAATGCCCTATAAACGTTTTCTGAAGGCACTATACATTATATTCATGATTATATATTCATTCAATCATTTCAGAAATAAATATTGGTTTCCAGAATGATGCACCTCCCAAAATCAAATAAATCAAAATACACTGTATCACCTCGAGCAAACTGCTTTAATTATACTAGACCGGCAGGCGTTGCGCCCGAACATAGATATACACCGGACGCGAGATGGCCTTTCATAACACCTCTCAAAACCATCTGGGTCAAACACGGGGCATTCCCAACCAAAACATTATTATCATCACTTTGCTTGATTAAAACCTATACTTATATTTTCGATCTGGGATGCCAGAGCCTTGGCTAAGCTACATAGCGATACAGCCTCACTATATTATATGGGATCTGGAGAGAACTAAAGGCTGTATAGGCGCGTCCCATGCGCAACTATTCACAGAATAATCAGAGATTAGCGTCGCTCAAATCAGATGTGTGCTCAACTCCAAAGTATTGATTTATATTTTAATAGCATTTCAATTTAGACTAAAAAGATGAGCCACAGTGGAAGGGCTTTTCTGTTATTAATGTTTAAAATGATCAATTTGCACTAGTATTTAAAGTTTTGAGCAAATAAAAAATATCTAATAATGGTAACATAATAAGAAAATAGTGCTCTGTTTACAAATTAATATGAACGTAGGTGTTGTTACAAACAAACTTTTTGTATGTAAAATTAGAATATCTAAACTTTATATTATATTTATATATATATATATAAATTATAATTTATGTAGGACATAAAAATACTGCAATCATTATAAATAAATCATTAATTCAGTAAATGATTGCAAATAGCATTTATTTTATTAACGAATGATTTTTTCTACAGTATATTATGGGCTAATCGTTATTTTAAAACATTGTAAAATATAACACAAAAAACTGATATCTAGAATATAACTTGGATTGAAATAATGGTTGTTTAACTATTTTGTAAATTCTTCAAATACTTGATAAACATAAAATCGTTGGTTATATAATTCTATAAATCTTTGCTTTAATTGAGTGGTAAAAATATTCCAAAAAAAGGGCAAAATGATGTTGCAACTGATGTCTAATTGTTTCAAGTTATAAGGAATATATTGATGTCAATAGTGTCAAATTTGATCAGTTTCAAATTGTATTTTGTCATTTGCAATATTTCCTACAAGTATGTATAGTTACATACAAGTGTGAATAAAATTAATTTACCTCTTATTATAACATTTAAATAATTATAATTTCATTTAATTACTTTTAATAGAATACGTGCGTCTGACTTTATGTTATAAATAATATAAATTTTAAATGAATACTATTTAACTTATTCTATAAAGTAAACAAATGAAAGTGGACGATTTGTACATTTACTACTCTTTATAGGTGGATGAAATATGTACTACTATTTATAAGTAGCTATTATTTACTATAAATATAATCAGAAGCGCTAAGATATTAATATACAAGATCAAAAATATTTTCTTTATTTAAACCATAATAGTAGTTTATACTGTACAAATTGGAATACACAACACTCTTAGTTCGAACAAGTATAAAAATACTTTTAGTTTTATTTGATATTTTAACTAATCAGTCTTTTTTAAATATTATATCACGACCGAGAGTCTAAAGAAATTAAACTTGAATCTTAGAGCGTGAAAGTCTCACCGAACTTTTTTTACTTTACTCCCTTGATCCAAAAAATGGCTCAACTATAATATACCATTATATAGTAACCAACAAGAAAGGCAGGGTCCATGGGCGACTTGTGTGAGGGCGAATTATACTTTTAATTAAACTAAATCAGCGCTCATAGTTCCTCCACACCCACCTAGTATCAATCACTGTTACCAGGGGTTAGCCGGTTGATTTCATAAATACCTTTATCGCACTGCGGCGTTGTCACCTCGGCTACAGTACAATTTGCCTGCTTCACTGCCCCACAAGATACCCAGAAATATAGTCTCAGGACTCCCTCTGCCCCGCGCCTCTCTATCCGGGAATAGTTTTAGGGTTGATGTTATCGGATAAATTAAAGATAGACACCCGGAAAAAGTTCAACAATCACATATAATAATAACTTTAAAAGAAATATTCAATGCAAATATACGATGAAGAAAGTCTTGAGCCGTTTTTGTATTATATTTATAGAAAAAAAAACAGTATATATATATTAGAAACGAATGATACAGAAAGAAAGTTGACTATTTTCATTTAAGATTATTATAAAATATTAAAAAATATTATTCAAAAGTAGCATTTTTAATAAATTTGATTTTATCAAGTAAAGTTTAATCAAGTGTAATATTTTCGTAAAAAATAATACATATAATAAATATACTTACTATAATACACAGTGAAAGAAATATTCATTATAAAGCACACCACAGAAACAGTAAAGCACGATACTTAAAATTAAAATGTCATATTCAATGAAAACCCATTAAAAAAGGGATTGAAAATCATGTTTTGCAAAATAAATATCAAAATAAATTTTACAGAATGTCGATTAATAAAGATACACTGTTAAATGCATATCGGTAGCAAAGGATAATATATATATATATATAATTAGGTCAAATTGGAAGATAAGTAGGTCAATTTGGAAGCTAATTAAGTCAAACTGGAACAATAATGGCTGAAAGTTGAAAGTTCAAATAAATAAGGAAGTAATAAAATTATAGTAATTTTGAATCTGTGTAAAAGAATAACTCCAGATATTCAATTACAATTCTTAATTTTTATAAATAATCTGAAGCGTTGATGATAGACTTTTTATGATGATCTTCATATGCCCCATTTAATAACATTTAAAACTATAAATGATATAATTTATATAATATATTATCTATTCAGAACAAGAATTATTGATTACCATAATTATATTAATAGCATTAAATGTATAGGCATCCTTTATATTTATCATTTAAAATGTTATTCATTTTTTATTTAAAATTATTAACGAAATTTTACTATAGTATTTAGTTTGAAAGCTCACTATAAAATAAAATACTATTTTATTCTATTAGATGTTATTGTTTATTACATAATGTAGGAGTTTATAGGTACCCATACTTAAATAAAATCTGTTGGAACATACACAAATGATGAAGAATCTATATTCTTTAATAGTTAGGGATAAACTTGTGTTGCTAATTTTATGACTAGCATAAAGTAATTAATTCAAAACTTGATCATATATACCTGATAAAATAATATCGTTTACTTTATTCTCTGTTTTTGATTTTTCATGATTAATTATAAATACAATAATTACAATGCATTATTATAACATTTTTATAAATATAAAAATAGATTTATGATTTCTATATCTATATTTTACCTCATTTAGAAGAGAAAATATACAGAGATATTGTCAAATTATGTTACTTATTTCATGTATTTACAATACATTTATCATCACATTGAGTCACGGTTATTATCACCATATTGGCAATATTTAAATCTAATAATAAATCATTTGGTTCTGCGATGACTAAATATGACTTTGATTAATATTTTTCATGATGCATTAGGGTGATTTGTATATTAGTTTGTAACACACGCATATATGCTGTAAATTTGTTTAACGGTAACAATATTTGTCCCGCATGGGGACCATTTTGGATTTTCTATAGTTTTGTGGACCAGGTAAAAAATGGATATTATAGTGTTATATTATAATGAAATCTTTTAGCACAAACTGATCATTATTTGTATTAAATTTGTTCCTTTAGCAGACAAGTTTGACATTTTTTATTATAGATCAATAATTTCATGTATTCAAATGATTTTTTTCAAATCAACACGGAAAACAGTTAGCGTAAATTTTCAACAGAGACGATACGTTATAATATGTAGAAGTTGTTTTATTAATTATGATTCTATTGATGATAATTTGTCATTATTTTCTATAGCATTTTCATTATAGTTGACCTCATTTTCCCTTTCAACGACCTAACTATGAAATAATTCAGGCTGAATGGACGACTAAGGTGATAAGTGATAAACGCGAAAAAAATATTAATCAGTAGTTTCATAGATCGATACATTTTGTATTCGGACTTTTTTGTTTTAGCAGCAGAACTTTAGTTGTATCTTCATTGGTTATGTTTTGGTAACAGATTCTAGGGAGACCTTATACTAATATAGCTAATGTAATTATAATGTTTTGTTAGCTATTGTTCATTCAGTATGTATATATGAAATATAACAAATTTATATTTAAAAAATCCGAAATGTGGGTAAATAATATGATTTAAAATAATACTGTATATTATACATCTGCATGTGAAACCCTGCCAAAAAACATGAATGATGCATTAAATGATGAGAAGTTAGCCTATGTAGTAGTTTTCCAGGTCACATCTTATGATGTTAAAATATAGGCTAAAATATGAAATAATAGTGGCGAAATTAATAGTAATATTTTTTGTCAGTTGTCCATTAACAATGAAATAGACTGGACAGTGTCACCTATAAAAATGGTACTATTTTGTTCTTTCTTTTCAATTAATTTTTTTAATAGTTTTGATCTGTTGCAATCTTCAATTTTATTTGAAAACTAATATTTATTATGGTTATATTCAGTGATGGCTTTTATTGAGAGAATGAGGGTGTATGCGGCGCTCCCCCAATACGAACTATGTGTCTTTTTTGACAGTTATCAACCCCTTTTACACGGAATAAATGGCAGAATAAATTGAATTATGTCTTACGCTGGATAAAAAACTAATTGTGACGCTGCAATGACCGTCTGTGCCCTCACTGTTGTGGTTTCCTTATACAATTCGCAACTGATATTTTGATAAAACAATTTGTAATATATAACATGCAATACAATATAGCATGCGATTTGTTATGACTGAATTGTTTTTAACAATAAATATTAAATCAGACAACAAGAACACTTATTTGAGATTGTGAATATTTTATAATAACTTTGGATATAGCAAATAAGTAAAATATATCGAACTAAATTAAAATTAATTTTTCGAACTATTTTCGAACTATTTTTCTATTTAAAAATATTGTTGTACAAAGACGCATAACACAATGGTTAATGCTGATGATTCTTTGAGAGATAGTGCATTATTTCGCTGTCACAGATAAAATATAGTTAGTAGTTAATAGCAATATAATAATAATTCCGTAAATAAAAACAATACATTTTGAAATGTAGAAAATTTTGATTAAATTTTGTTGTAACGCGGTACAGTTAACCCGATAATTAAACTTTAATCCTCTAATTAGAATTGTGTAATACTTTTTGAAGTGTTAATTGTCTGTATCTCGCGATGGATTCTTACGAAAAGTATTATGGAGAAAGAAACAAAGTTTCACCGTGATTATATGGATAATATAATTTTTTTAATCTAAATTTGCGGCAATAATAACATATAATAGACATTCTCAGAAGCTCGAAGTCTTAATTTAAAAATCGTAACCACTTTCAAACTATTATTGAGATTTATTTTTAATGTTTTGAATATTTATGATGTTTCCGTTGTATGTATTATAGTGACCAACATTTATTTTTTCAAAGACAACTTAAACATTAAAAAATGTATATATTTAGTTTGATTCTGAATTTAATCAATTTAAATATTTGAATACTTTCTAAAATATTCAGACATAAATAATGCATTTTTTGAATTTATTTAATTTTGTATTTATTTATTTAACCTAGTAATATAATATATTTTCATCACAGAAGATTTACTTGAATGTGTCTTTAAAAACTTTATCAAAAAACCTTTATGCAAGGTATTATATTTTTGAAACCGAGTGCAAACGTTGATTAAAATTGAAGTAATAATTATTTTAAATAAATAATAATAAACTATAAAATATACCATATATTATTAATATAAACTTAAACTATTATATCAACAAATTTTAATAATTTCTTGGGCGACACAATTTTATACCACTGTGATATCGGTATTTACAGAAAGATAAGAAGAATCGTGTACAATTTCTCCCATATATTGAGGACAGAGTCTAAATTACGTCATTTACAAGTACGTTAAAAAGAGTAAAACGTTCTAAAACGTCGAAAGAGTTAAAAATTAGTTACTTGGAAAAAATAAATATTGAACAGATGCTTTCAGAAATGAGCCACATGTTACACGGACGGTATCACTTTGTGATTAGTGACACTCTTCTTGTATAAGCTGTATGTTTAGGTGTTTTAGGTGTGGGTGAGATAGGCTATAGTCGATATATAGCAAATATAAGGCGCCTGATTGGGTGTGGAAGTAGCTGGTTCGAAACCCAGCCGTGCATCTTATCTCTCTTCATGCAACCCTGTCTGTAACTCTCTATGTAGGAAGCTGTCAAGAATGTTGTCAACCGCATTATGCAATGGAAAAAACCACCAAAAATAACCTTAAAACTTGGAAACGTATTGAAATGCATGGAGAGACATCAGGCATAGCAGCAATCTCTGAACGCAACAAATATCTGGTGAGTCGACAGTACAAGAAGAAAATGTATGGAACATGGTATGCACGAAAATATAATGTCAAGAGACATACTGTTATTAAAGAAAGTTATAATGTTTGGAAGACAAAACAAGGCAAATAAGAACGGAAACAGAAGCAAACAAGACACTTATTAATTTTTTATGAAAATACAAATTATATGTTTCATATTTATTCGAGAAAGAAAATGTAGGCAATAATTTGTGTAACTATATATCTGAAAAACAATTCTATAGATTTCAACACACCGAAAACAAACTTATAATATAATATTTACTCACTATTTATATGTGAATCTGAAAGTTATAGTAGACTTTTCGTAACACTTTGACTAGTTTCCTGAGTTTTTGATCCATATATATATGGTATTAAAATGATTATGGACATAATATGTAATGATGTTATTTATTGTAATATTATAAGGATTTCATTTACACCTACTAATTTACAATTAAAATAAAATTATTGCATAATAATGAATAAAGAGTAAGAAATATATTCTTATGCAATAAATAAAGGACTTTATAGGAAAATTAAAATAACAAATAATTCGTTTAGTTAAAAGTATAGAATTATTTTAGGAGTAATTGTCGTTTTTATTGTTACATTTTGTGCAGTTGTGTAATTTACAAACCAGAGAAACGATAAAAGAATTAATATATAACAATATTCATCGCGTAAATTTTTATTCAGACAATTTTTTTACACTTTTTTTCAAAATAACTATATTAATCGGGATGAAGAATGATGCCTATAAATACAAACTGAAGCTAATTGTTTCAAGCAAATCTGTCGCTAATGGTTTGTTATTTATCATTTGCGGCATATATTCTCTTGTTGCCATAGAGAAGAGGAGGTTCTGAAAGACGACAAGACACATTAATCTTGTCAAGCGAAGTTATAAAAGAAATGGTGGAACCAGTGCGTTCAATTGTTTCTGCTTGCATTATATACATAACGACATTTTCGTTTGTTACAATTGAGGCAATTAATGCTTTGGACTTTATACAAGTGACAAGACATAGCAGCTATTCAATTGTTTACTGTGAATATTATTAATAATGTCGAAACATTAAAAGTGGACATGAAACGTGAACATGAAAACTTAGATTTTAACAGAACTCATTTTCTGTTTACATTACTTTAACTATTTAAAGATTGCTCTGACCAAATTAAATTGAATTAATTTAAGTATGTTGTTGTGGGCATTATGAAATTTCATATTTAATATAATAAAAAATAAATAAGTCCTGTATTTAAAACTTTAATTATATATATATTTCGGATAACTTCCTTGGACACTATACAATTAATAAAAGCATTATAAATTTATGGACTTATATTTGAAATATGTGAAACTATTTTAAATTCAAACAAAATGATTATATATCAATTGTTGGAAGTATATTGGGAGGAATCTACCCCCGTTCACAGTTCCTCATCTTATCCTCCAGAGAATACGTGAAACCTTCCTCGCCTGTGTAAATAGATTCTTCATCTGTCATTTAAGTATCGCTTTCTTGGGAGGCAACCTGTGCTAATTGGCAACAAGGGAATTTTATTTGGCCTATGTATATATGTAATTAGTTCAAAATGGTGACTATCATTTTAGTCGGTAGACGAGTATTAATTTTTAAACTTGAATAATGTTGTATAATGTTGAATAAAAAGTGATTAAGCAAAAAGTATGAGGAGTGAGCACAAAAAAGCAATAAAGATTCTGTCACACCCTTGTTATAAAATTAAACATGGTTAGTAAAATTAATAACCAGATAAAATACAGAATATTCAAAATAACCTTTGTAATAAGAAATGTTATATGCTGAGTCAGTAAAAGCAAGGGATTATTTGAATAAATTACAACTTTTTATATCAACAGTTGTTGCAATTTTTTGAATTACAATTTATTTTGAACATTTTTTGGAGTCTGAATTACTTCCGAAAAGGATTTTATTTTGAGTTGCATGTCTTTTTCCATTACAGAATAATCTCCTTTACTTGCGTTGTCATTTTAAAAGAATGACCACTGTTTTTAAATATTTTTTATTATAACTATATAATAATTGTTTGTATAATTTTTATTATATGTTTTCAAATAAATACAGTTTATAAAAAACCGTATATTAATAATACTCTTAATCAACTTACACCTTTTGAGTTGCACAATCACTTTCCAAAGCTGAAACGTTTATACATGCTTCATGATAATCTTTTAGGTCCTTCATGGCTTGATTAATACATGCCCTTTTTTACATTACTTTAGTACTTTACATTACTTTATGACCTTCTTTCTACATTAATTGCGATTGTATTTGCCTCTTGGTTCTTGTCTATGATATCTTCTTTATGATAGTTCTCTGGGTTTTTCAACTCGGTACGCCATTTTATGAAATTTTTTTGTCATTTGTTATATAAGTTCCATTTTTCTTCTGCAGCCTCCTGTTCTTTAAACAATACTCAATTGATGTATTGTAAATGATATAAAAAGCTTTGGGTATAATCAATCGTTTTTTTCCGAATTAGATATGCATAAAATAATAATTAATACATTTTACAATTACACACTTATTCATGCTAATGAATAATGAACTATGACTAAAATGATATTACATAATTGATGTTAGATGCCAGAAACAAATGCCATAGAAAACAAATACAAATAAGACACAATTTTATATATGTTAGTAGCTAGGTATTTTCTGTAAAAATTTATTATTTATCTGAAACTATATCATTTTTCTCAAAATCATTAATTGTCATGGCCTTTGTCAATCTGGAGTTTCGAATCAGCATTAGCATGAAATATGGCACAACAAGCAAGTGTAATGCTGCAAAGTCGAGGAAAGTGGAAATTCAATAGAAATTGAGTACCAAACAGAGTCTGGTTCAGAAACGTTTTGGTTTTGTTAGAAAATTTACCGCAGATTTAAAAGCTGGACATTTGTTTCGAATAAATCTGTGTCATCTTCGGGTATGACATTTTACAGTTTATTTTTGCAATATATACAGCTTGTTGGGCTTCATTGTAGTCGGCATAGCCAACAAAGAGAGTATTCTACTGTTCCTCAATACGTTCCAAAAAATTAGGAAGAAGTTTAACAGAACAAACAAAACAATAAGAAAAGTGAAGAATAAATTACAGCATTTCATCTTATACCCACCTCTATTCAATATTAATATTCTGGTGAAAGATATTTTTTCAAAAATTATAAAATCCGTAGATAAACAAGCAGACATAATAAAATTCAATAAAAAACGTTAGCAATAAAGCAGGTTGGTTGTGGCAGCACTGTATGAAGTCACTTTTTCAAAAGTATTGCATATAACATTATGCGTACACAATGTGGTATTGAGGAATTCTAACAATAGTCTTATTTCAATTGGACAGACTTGTAAAATATGAAATTTGTATTTAATCAAGTTTTTCGTTGATATTGTTATATATGTAATTACTGCATAGAAATGTTCGTTACAACAATTTTTCATTTTACTCCCAGAGGAAATTGAAATAAAATAATATAGCAAAACTGATTTATTTAGCAGTTCGCGATTATTATCAAATACCTGAAACATTAATGACAAAAGATACTCGTAAACGAAAAATTGTGATTTACAGAAACTTTTTGTCATTGATCTTTCAAAAAAGATAATTTTACGTGTAAACGGATAATTTAATTCCATATTATTGGATTACCGAGAGGGTAGGTTGGCGTGATATTTTCATGAACGCTAACAATGGATTTACCAATAGATGGTGTATGATGTGCAATTGTCCTTTCAGATATATGAAAGTAGCTATATTTGCTAATTGCATGGAATGATTTATTGTTTTTTAATGTGGAAATTCTTTTATTGTAATTTTAGATAAATTATTATGGATCGTTATGGCCGTTCTTTCAGATTTGTGACTAAACAGTTGACCGAATGAAATAAGTAGTTTGTGTATTTTGTTTGACAGCCAAGCGCGTTAGGAGAAGTTTTTCATTATTATTGATAGTGAACTTCTTTCAAACAGCACCACTCAATACTATTTAACTTTATTTTTATTTGTATAGAACTGGTAGTTCGTCTAGATACAACTTGATTATAGCAGTTACTGGCCATGTATGTGGTGACTCTGCATTCTGCTTTTTAGAATCACTGTTTTACGACTTTCATATTATTTTCTGATTTACATTTCAAAATATCTACCAATTCAATGACATGATTTCTTCAACAATTCTTTAAATTTATTAGTTAAATATTTTTTTCTCAGGTCTCGTAATCACTATCTTCCTTCAAAAATATTTTGGTATATTAATACGAAGCAGATTTCGACTTGTAATCTCTGATATATACTTTTGTCAAAATAGTTGTTGAACAATCCTTTCATGTCTTTATTGCAAAATATCCACTTTTACCTTCCAATATTGAACATATTTGCTCTCAAATTGATGACATTTTTTTGGTTCACTAAATAACGATGAACGTAAGCTTTAATAATACAACAAAAAGTAAGATTTTCCATAAATCTTTGCCAGTTTATCGAACAATAAGCTGAGATAAGAACAAGATATTGTGCTGGCATTTGGTCAATAATTTCAGGTAAATTTTCTTTCGATATAAAATCCAAAACATTTCTGATATGAATACGAGACTGATCCCCGTACTTGAAATCTTTACGTTTTGTTCCATCCTTTCTATTTTTATAAATTGTTCATCCGCCATTGGTACTAGGTTAAAAGGGTATCTATTGATATTCTTCTCTTTTGAACAAACTGCAAACCTGTGAATTGATTAAAATGGAACTATCAACAAGTTATTACATATACAGATAATGTACTAACAATATACTCCCGAAAGTTATTCGTTTAAGATTTACTATGTTGCTGGTGGTGTGGAGATTATGAATTTTACATCAAAAATAAAATTGTAATTGATATTCACAGATAACAATAAAAATAATATAGTTATACTATGAAAATATGGCAAACGGCTGTCACCCTTGTTATTTAAATGTATGTCCTCAATATAGCTATATATAAATGATATACTATTGTATATAGTTGTTAATGAATTGTATAATCAGTTATGATGAATATTTACTATGAACAGAATAAGTCATATTTTTAGGCAATAAAACATAAATGCTGCGAACATTTTTGTTTACATTATACGGTTATCTCTGTTTAAAATACTTAAATAATTAATAGATCGCCACAACTTTAAATAATTAGAAATATAAATTTATCTTATAACATTTAGAATAATGAGAATCTTTTAGAAAGAGATTTTTTGGGAAATAAAATTGCTTAATCTTCGATGGATAATTTTTAGTTATTTAATTGAATAATATATAATACTTTGATAACATATACACTTTGTCAGTTTGTTTATAATCAGATTGCGCAATTTTTAAGTATATTGTATATTATCTAAAATATTAAATAAAATTTTTGAGCTATTTAACCTGATTCAAAAACAGATAAATAATTTATCGATGGATGAAAATCTATAGTCAAAGGTATATTTCTGGGAATATATATGCTCAGGTTCTCTCAGTTCGCTCAGATTTGCTCAGGTTCGCTCAGTTTCGATCAGTTCGCTCAGATTCGCTCAGGTTAGCTCAGGTTCGCTTTAAAGAATCTGCCTAAGTATTTCCTCAAAACCACTGAATATTAAACATTTATTTAATATCATTAATTTAATATTTATATAATTGACTATTTCAGATCATTTAGTTAGACGCCGATAGAGTTAATTTGTAACAGTTATATCAATTTTAATTAAATATTGAGCATAACAATTAAATTATTTCAAAATTAAAATTTTATTTTGATGCTATCATATTGTAATCTTTTCAAATATTTTTGCGGCATGTCTCGATAATTCACCTGCATCTATAGATATTCGGGAGATATCAATTTAAAAGCGCAGAATTGTTTCTATAGAGAGTGAGGGGATACCTTTTTCTCGCAACCAGCCGTGTCTGTGAAATGAATAAGGTCGGAGATTTGATAATCTGATCAAGAGGCCACAGTCCGATTATAATTTAATATGATTGCAACATTTAGAATGTGAAAATGAATCGAGTAGGACAGGGTTGCATTGTAATCCCTTACCTGTTCAGTGTATACAGTGAAATAATTACGAAAATGTAGATCTAGATATTATGAAAGAGGTCTGAGAATTAGAGGAAAACAAAAAACAGCCGTAAGCAAAGACGATTCACAAAAAATATTACAAAAAAGTAGTAAAGACAGGATTGTTTAGTATAATTAAGAAAACGTATAACATATGATATACATACGGATGAGACATACAGGTGAGAATTAAGAACACATATGGAAAGACATAAATATCACTACAGCTGCCAAATAAAAATGGTTATGATAACATCTGTATAAGGGGGGATCCTATAACCCCCCTTTAATCGAGAAAAAAGGGGAGGAGGAGGGTAGAAAGGAAGGGACAAAAGGGGAGGGGAAAAAAGAGAGATGGGAGAAAAAAACTAAGAAAATAGGGAGAGGTAGAGAATACAATAGGGGCGGTGGCAAGAAAAAGGGAACAGGAGAAAGATAAAAAGGAGAGGAGAAAATAGAAGGAGGAGGGGCTTAAATTGTGCGCCCCCCTAAATTCTGAGTAGCTGTTCAAGTATGGCCATGGCTTTAATTTTTGCAAGAGTTCTATATGGATATGTTTCTTGAATCACAATAAAGCACGCGGAAAAGTGATTCATTAGTGTTTTCTAAATGAGGTGCTGGTGAAGATTGTTGAGCGGTACCATGCGGGTTAAATGAAATAATGAATCAATCATGACAGGGAATGGGGAAAATGGACAACAACTGGATATTGCCGATGTGTCAAAAGTGCTATCTTACTTTGTCATGAAATAAATGAGAAGACACGGAATGAAACTCCTGCAGTTGTCATGTCAGGAGTTAGTTTGTGAGGGAACAACGGAAATATGGAAAGCCGAGATCAAGAGATGGATAGAACATGAAGTGAAGAGTGTAGCAGAGTTTTTACTGTGTTCTGCAGTAGTTGATAAATGACATTCGTCTGATGTCACTAAATGTTTTAGGCTACTCTTTTAAAAGGTACAAAGTAGCAAGGTACAATAATTAATTCCGAGACGAACTATGTATGTTTCTAACCGCCTAAACAATGTGATTTAAAAAGGAGCTATATTGATTATTGATTAATAAAAGTAATATTTTAAAATAACGATTCCTCAAATGCATCATGGCTAAACTTTCCTTATGTAATATAGTTAGCCCCGTAGCTAGGATTTTCAAAAAAGAAATTATACGTCTAGATTTGTGCAGCCCTATTAAAATTCTCTCTGTAGACGTGTATTGTAGTGATAAGCCCCTACATTTGTAAATTATAGACGCATTGCAGAAGGAATTCTTGAGTGCATTATTATACTGAACAGTAAATTATAGACGCATTGCAACAGGAAGTCTTGAATGCATTTTTATATTGAACAGTAAATTATAGACTGATTTCAGCAGGAAGTGTTGAGTGCATTAAACTGTAGTGCATCTTGAGTGCATTAAACTGCATTCAACTGCACTAAACTGTCCTAAAAGATATGATCAGTAATATGTTGCCAAATTTCGGTTAGGAGACGATTTTTTAAAGGGCCTTAATTTTTAAGCTATTATAGCATATAGAATTAAAAAACAGAAAAATTATGAGAAATATATAAATTTAGATTTCAAGATCATTGGAGTCTCTTTCGAGACAATAATAACCTTTTGGTTCACTAACTCGTAAAGGAAGCTACTATCAGTATTCAAGGGACCAAGGAAGCTTTAGGGTGTGAGAAGCGTAGCGTAGAAAACAAATATGAAAAGCGTAGAAAACTAATAAGTTTTAAATTTTATTTAAATGTAATTTTTTTCAAAAACCGACAATATTTCAGAAAAAAGGCACCGGAAGAGGACACCACTTTCTAACTTATTGGGAAGGCCCTGACTTCCTTTGTCTTAAATGTGACGTCGCTCCTGAATATTAATTTAGACGGTAGGAGAAAAACTTCCTGTAGGACGTATGTGTCCTTCCTTTCCCCCTTCTCCACCCCTCCGTGAATTAAAGTTTGAATTTAGAAAGTTCTAGAAACTACTAGTAACAACAAAAATACATTAATCATGACATTGCATGTTTTTTCGAACTAAGTAAGTAGTTAACCTTTTAAAATGTTGGAAGAGGAATCAAATTGTATTTCCAGTCCCACTCAATACAATTTTGCCAACCATCAAATACGACTTTACTTCCCACTTTATTCTGACAAGAGAAGTCTTGTTTCCTCTGACCTCCCTGTGTACAAGACTGTGACATATAAGTCAAATTATCATAACAAACAATAGTATGAGACAGATAACAATAATAGTGTTATACTATTATTGCTACTATATTTCTGTTTCATTGCTGTTACAATTGTTAACATTTTATTATTGTTAAACACTTTGTTTAATTTTTTTGTACTTGTAAGCAATTTCTAGAAACATATTAAGTCCCGGTGGCATAAACAAAATTATAAATTTAACAAATTTATCAATTCATCGGCGACCCGTAATATGCCACATTAAAATGATCACGAAAGTATAATATATTCTACTTAAAATAATAGATTCAAAATATTTAAGCCCACGAGCATATCTCATGTTTCTGGTTTTACAATTGTTTTGAGAAAGTAACTGTTAAAACAGCATTATTAATTATATATATATATTAGTTTCTTAATAGTATGAGTGGTATGGGATTATATTAATTTGCCTACGTTGCTGTGGTTATCTCGGAACAGGTTCAAGCCATTCACAAGACTCAGAATGGCCTAATTATAGCGATCCTTCATACAGACAAGACTCACCCATCGTAGGTCCAGGGCCCGAACTTGAGACGACACCCCTGCTTGTCGAAGGGGAAGTACTTGGTCCGGACTGAGCAGGTGCTCTTGTAGATGGCCATCGGGTGCCAGATGATGGTGCCGTCCCAGTAGACCCGTGCCTCGCACTCACGTCGCTCCTCCAGCCGTTCATCAGCACTGATGGTGGTGGTGGTGGGAGTAGAATCTATAGATGTATACATACTATATAATATATTATAATGAATTTATAAACAATATCTCAACTCAGGAGTACAGTCAAATATATGGGGAATAAGTAGATTTTTTGTAGACGATTTAATTTGGGAAAATTATCTTCTTTTCTATAGACTGGGGAAGGTTTGATCTAGGTGTGGGAAGCAGCAAAATAAAAGAGCCAATTCGGCGCGAATTCTTTTACTATTTTGGCTGGTAAAATCTTGTAGAATTAACCAAATATACCGACGGTTTGACCAGGACAGAGAGGTATACAGGAGAAGAACCCTAAAGAAATTAATGTATGAGACAATACACCATAATATTCTATTTTCATTACGCAACTCAGTGACGTTTCTTCATTACCTAGACAATACCTCCAATAATTGGACGATATGGGCACAGTTATTTTAAACTGATGGCTCTTTTTGAATAAATGTTTTGCATTATCCATGAACACTGTTACAGTTGTCGAATTTAGAAAGCACAAAAAAATGGTGTCAGCTTCCTCGTATCGAAAAATGTCTGCAAAATGATATAGTCATAGCATGTTCGTAATATTATATACCACGTTCGTCAATGAAGAAAAAAATAATCATTTTGTTCTTTACTTAGTTATGAAAATATTTCCTTATTAAACAATTGTTTCGCATAAAAATAAAATGATTTTACAACAAGAAAACGTTCCTACAATTATTTGTTTCTATCTTTTCAAATAAAATGTTATTTTAATACCTGATATTAGTATTAATGTTAATTAGGTAATATTCATTTTAGAAGAACTAAAGACTTTACTTAACATCATACAGAAACTGGGACTTGAAACACATTGTATGAAAATTGATTCCCTAATATATATGATCTAATAGATTTATACCATGATTCATTAAGTACCCATATAGTAAACTAAGGAATTTATTCATAAGTATATAATACAATCTTTTCAGATGTGTGACCAAAACTTTTATCTTTGTCTACTTCCTTTAGTTTTTTGTCCTGTGAATGGATCGTTACAACTGCTTATCCTTATTCGCGTTAATTAAACTCACTTTCTAAAGTTCAAGCGTGATGTCATCTTCTCATTACTACATTTTAAATTTTGACTTGTTGATGTTTATATACTTGTGTATACGTTTATAATTATTGATTCTTGTTTGTAAATAATTTCTATTCATGACTGGTTATGTATCAAGTGTTTGCCTTTCATACCTATTCAATATTATTGAAACGTTCTGCGTAATATAATTATAATTTTGCCTAATAAAATTCCAGACTTTTCTAATATGTTATCAATTTTTATGAACATTTTCTATTGACTAGTATCTTATCGAAATTAGAACTCAAAAGGAAATAGCCATCTTTTATTCCAGTTGGTGGATGGTTTCAGAGAATTTCAGAATAATAATAAAAAATGCAAATATAATACAATAAAAAAATCAATACAGCTTTATTGATCTTAAAAATTTAATTGATAAATTCCATATAATTTTACAGCATGTAAAATTCTAAATGTTGAGAATTCTCAAATTTTCTAAAATCATAATAGAATATATAGTACCATTTTTTATTGCTCAATCATATAGTCAATTAGATTGGAGAATGTTGTATCAAATTCTTAACATAGTATACTATCAAATATTCTCTTTATGGTAAAAAGATCGTAAAAATTTCAATATAATTAAAAAAAAACTGATGTGCCACATGTGAAGCGCCAGACAAGGATGTTATGCAAATTTTATTGTTTTATTATTTGAAAAATTAAAATTTAACAGATTATACGCTATATGTACAGCTGTTGCTAAGGTCATATACCACTATATTAAATATAAATACTAGTGGTAAACATCATATCATTGTAAATATATAATTATGGTGCATTGTAAAATCAAATACATGAGTAGTAGGGGAGGACGATCTTACACTCGGGGGGCGGGGGGGGTGGGGGGGGGGGGGGG
>JAUZND010019030.1:0-26128 GCA_034780555.1 Coelogynopora nodosa | reverse complement strand
AAAAGCAATAGGGAATTCCCAAATCGATTGGGGAACCCCAAATTCGGAATCCCCGCCCCCGATTTAGTCGGAAACGATCTTGACCTAGTTAAAATCGGCCAATAGGAAAAATTTTAAAAAATCGGTCAAAGTCACGGGGGGGGGTGAGGGGTGAGTCATCGAAAAAAAATCGGTCAAGGTCACGGGAAGGGGGGGTGATGCAGAAAGAGACGTTCCATACTACTCGTATTATTACGTAATATATTTAGAATAAATAAATTATGGCACAATCGAATTTTTCTGAATTGAAAGTATATCTTTATTCAAATTTTTTTAATTCAAATAAATTCACATAATGGCTATTAAAAGAACATATTTTGTGAAAATGCGATACATCTACTCCAGAAATAAAATTTGATCAAAGAGGCAGTAAACAAATCGATATAGCCTTTAAATTTAGTAATTTCAAAACAGACTTTTCTAGCTTTAAAAGTCAAATAAGAAATTAAATGCATGTTGCAATTACACACAGAACTATCTGAAATTATCATTTTTGCTTTCGCTAACAGCCTATAACGACTTGGAGTTCATCCCAATAAAAACATTTCGTGGATAATTCAAATAAGAAACTTACTAGGAGTGGCCGGCGGATACGGACTGGTGGCGGCTATATTGGGGAGGTGGGGAAGGAGAGATGGCACATTCATATATAGCCTATTATAATTAAAAGTACTGATCTATGATTGATGCACATTATAAAACTCTGATGAAATTATTATTTTGACATAAAAATACTATATTTCACGACAATATAATCGTGTTAAAATTATAATAAAAGAAAAATCAATTTTATTTAAATAGATTATGTCAGATATCACACATATCACAAATCAGTATCAATCATACATATCACAAATCAGTATCGATCATACATATCACAAATCAGTATCGATCACACATATCACAAATCAGTTTAGATCACACATATCACAAATCAGTATCGATCACACACACAAATCAGTATCGATCACACATATCACAAATCAGTATCGATCACACATATCACAAATCAGTTTAGGTCAGTTTAGCAATAATATTCAAAACGAAAAAAATGATGAAAATATTGTTAAAAGACAACTTACAAGTTGACACTTTCGATGAAGCACCTGACAAAAAACAAAAAAATACTCATATTTATTATATATTATTTAAATTTATTATATTTATAATACTTTATAAATTACGTAATCACAGAAGTATTGATATTAAGTTTCATTTAATGAGTTAAACATTGCATTAAACAATAAATATATTGTATATGTTGTAAGGCCTACATGATCAAAAATATATATTTTCAAAATATTATAAATAAATATAAATGATTACAAAAAATCAGCCAATTATTGAAAACTATTTAAATACTATAAATATGTCGTATCAACATAATTGTGATCCAAAGAAATGTATCATTCAGATTATAATGAGAAAAGAGCAAATCCCACTTCCAGAATGTTATGAGACAGCAAGATCAATGGACTATTGTCATTAAGTTTGATTGCATACTTGGTGGCTATACAATTCATAGAAGTCGAATGAACAAAAGAGAAATGTTCAACACGATACTTCTATCGAACACAGAAATGTAACCATAGACTTAGTCTAAACTTAATCGATATTATTCATGTTTTTATCCGAAATACATATAATGAAACAAAACTAGACTTTACAAAAATGAAGAGAATCGTAAAATTGTGCAGAATAGAAAAATCCACACGAAAATGTATCTATACTAAAACAGTATATACTGTATACTAGACTCACCTCTAGATGTAGTTTTAGGCAACTTTGGTCTTGAGGCGACTTGAAAAGAAGGAAGTGTTGTTTTTAAATGTGGAATAAAATAAATATGCTACTTAAAATTATTAATCCAGTAATATTTAAGTAAATATGAATATTAGGACCACTATACAAAGAATTAAACAACATATTTGATATTTGTAGTAATGTGCTATTGTACAACTGGTTAGAAATTATCGCTTTGTATATTTTTACAAAAAATTTAGATATACAAAATATAAACAAAATAAATTTAAGACGTTGTCAGATTTAATACAAATCAATTAATTTTCAAACAAGAATGAAGGGATAAATTTAAAGTAATGAAAAATAGAACAAAATAATGTAACAATAAATTGAAGAAAATGACAATATTTGTGACAAAATAAACCACGCACATTTTATAAAAGAGAATAATAAACACACAAAAATTTTACTATCTGTCTGTATTTTTACATTATCATCATTTCCATAGAAAATTAATTTTGGAAATAAACTTTCTTTCAAAAGAATTATCATCATCAAAGCGTTTTATAGATTTTGTTTAAATAGTTTAAACAATGTATGTAGTATATTATAAAAATATGCATACATATACCACTATTGCTTAATATAAACATTATCCATTAATTATAAAATATCAGCTATTACTTTTCCATAACTAATTTATTGCATGATATGTATGTTCCAATTAACCAAAAGTAATTACATTGGGGTATTAGTGTAGTTGTGTGAATTCCGTTCACAATAAACATTTACCGATGTTCCAATTAGACAACCTTTTTTATATTGTAACAAGAGACCAAAAAATGGGGTAATTGAGTTGTGTTCTGATAACCCGGTAGTTCCGATTAGCTAGAGAAGAATCTGGTTTTACATTAGTATAAAAATACGTTCAACAAAAGCGAGACTGATTTTAACTAACATTTGTGATTATATAGGTAGCTATATTTTACATCAATTTAATTTTAGTTAATAATTATAAAAACAAAGCTATATTTAGTTAAATTAAGTTACATCTACTTAAATTATTTGGAGGGTATAAACTACATAGCGATTACTTAATTCTTCACTATATCATAAAAGAATGTTAATGGCACCAGAAAATGTCTACCTTGAACGACACCCCGTTAAAATATCTACAAACAACTGTTCTAAATAAAATAGGCAGCACACATTGACGATGATTACAAAAGGCTTATATACTTAATAAAAATTTATAGTCAGTCATAATAATGCGTACTACTATTATAAAGTTCTACTTCACTGTACCAGGGAATTCATATTTCAAAAGCCAGCATCTTATCCATTGCATCATTGCCAACTGATAATATGCTGTGAAATTCAATTCCAAAGCATCAGAATTAAGCAGATGAACTCAAAGACGCGTCACAGTTTATCATACACCTTTCTTAAATGAATTTCTTGGAATTGCGCATCATAGCTTATTATATCGTAGAAAATAAAAATAAATCAGGTAACAATATACAATAATTCAATTTCACTGTACTTTAACACAAAAACTAACTATAAGTACTCACTTGAACTATACAACATAAATAAAAAATAAATATATACATTTGTAAAACAAAACAATTTGTTCAATTACATGATAACATCTGTAAACTTTCCAGAACAGTTTAATATCGGTTGGAAATGTGATATTTCTATAAATTAGTTATTAATTTTAAATATTTTTACCAAAAAAGTAATATAATATACAAATTTGTATATAAAATAATATATTATATAAATTAATAATATTACATAACATTAAGCAAAAGTTATTTTTTACAAATAGATGGAAAAAACAAAAACTTTCAAAAAAGCAGTTGAGTATTGAGCAATTATTATAACAAATATAAATGTAAAATACAGTGTAAATATATATTTCATTTAATATTCGACAAAAAATATAGTTATTAAGTAGTGTTTTCTCAATTTGTTTAAGTATATATTTATTAGTTATTGTGTTGCATATACATAAGTATTAAAAATATTACAAATAAAGTTTCGAATAAATTGAAACCTTGTTTATTATACATTTTTATTTTAACCCTTCGTACGTGGAGGGGGGTATAGCAAATTTTTTTCTAATAAATTAAGTTTTTGATTGAACTATATAATGTATGACCCTGATTTTTCTACTCAGTGGCCAAAATATTTTTATCTAACTAAAAATATAACGAATATAATTTCGAATATTTTTACATACCAGAAAAATTGTGTTATTATAGATCTATTTTATACCCCCCTTGGGTTTTCATACTTGCCGATGATATTTGAAGCTAAAACTTGCAACATTAATAGAAAAAAATTGTTTGTCGTCAATTATATCCATTTAACTTGAATAATAAAGTTATTTATTAAAAAAACAAGCTATTTAAAATAATACTCAAATAGCATTTATACTACTTATAGCTTATTTATATAAGTATTATTATTATAAAAATATATCAACAAATATAGATCTTGTGATATGGAATCAGATACAAAAAATATCAAGTCAATTAGTTGCAATCAACAAAACGTTATAGCATACATTGGTAAAAATATAGCATATTTGGTCATTTTCCTAACTGGAGTTTATGACGTAATCAGGTCATAAAAATTATACCAATTTATTAATTCTTTTGAAAATAAAAATCGTTCGACACGTATTTAGGAGATATCTGTATACCAAATTTTAGAATTATCGGATGATAGGAAGTTTGGTTTTCCAGGGAGGGGGGGTAAAATACCCCCTCCACGTAGCAAACCCTAAAAAGGATGTCCATGTACGAAGGGTTTAACATAAATATAATAAATAAAATAATAAATTTATGCACAAATTTATAAATATAATTATAGGAATAATGTTTGTGATTAACTGTTCTATTAAGCAATGAAAGAAGCACATATTTTGTTACATAATACTACAGAGTTTAATTGAAGTCCGTATTAGAAGCACCATCGCTAACAAAACAAAATATCTGAATTCAGTTGTCAGAACGATAGTGACACATTCTTGTAGTGAATAATTGTTAACTCAAATAGCAACATCAAACTATCAAAGATATCTATAGCTAACACAGATCAAAATAGGAATGGTTGTAACTAAATGAGGTACCTATATTAGATACGGTTACGTTTTCCACGAAATCTAACCACTGCATACCTAATTGACGTAACGCAGTTACATTATTAGAGCGGTCATATGGGGGATTAATTAATGGGGGATTTTGTATGCTGAAATTAGTGCTTGCAAATATAATAAAATTAGATATAAACATTTATATATTGCTGAAAATTATATGAATGTATCAAATTCAATATTTTCATATAATTGAATATGACAGATTTATAACTAACTATTATAAAATTAATGTCGTAATTTACAAAATGAAAGTGTTCGATTCCTTTATTTAAATTAAATGTTCTAATTATAAGGTTTTGGCTAATTATCTTTTTAATAATAAAAAATGCTAATATTTTTTAGTATTAATTTAGTTGTACAAATTTTTAAAAAAACGTCTTATTTTGTTTTTTATTCCCTTCAATATATAAATCTGTATTTCATAACTATACTATGTGCAAAAAAACATAAAAACATACTTTTTCTGGCTAAACAAAATTCTAATTCAGAAATGTTTGCTGTCTTATATAAAGGAATAGAAATAAGCAGCAGAACAGACTATAACGGTTTAGAAAAGCAATTTTAATTACAAATAACATATAACTATTGTTTATAAAACAAAAGTATATCGCTATACAAAACTTCTAAGTGATTAATTAATCGATAGAAATAGTTAAATATTACTTGTTTGTAATATATAAATAATATTATGAAATATTAATCATTTATTAATTAGAATGTAAAGTAGCTAAGGTAAAACTTGTTAATCTAAAAATCATTTTGGGGAACGAGGTCTATTTACTAAAGCGCCTCTAAATCCGCAGCTGAAATAGTCTGCACATGATGTCGAAGGGGTCCTTCATGGGGTTAGGGTTTAAAAACTTCTTTAAAACGTCTTTAATATATTTATTTAATAAGTACAATTTTAAATAATATAAACATGTTTGAAGATAGATGAGCCTGTTGATTACTATAGATTCGCAAAATTTACATTGAAGTTAATTATAACGCTGAGATTGTCAAAATTTCAAAATTTTAAAAAACGGCTTTAATCATTAAATTATAAATAATATTATAAAATATACAAAAACCAATTATCCGAATAGATTTTCAAAAAATATAATTAACTAAAAATACAAACGGGGTGGCTCTCGTTATAATTTATCATCCCCAAATAGTTAATATTTATAATATTATACACAGTCACTACTTTGTTTCCATTCAATATACTCAAATCATTAAATACAATTTTTAAACGAGTAGGTTTTCATCGTTTACCTGATACAAGAAACCCTATAGATAATTCATACCCTGCCGAAAATAATCAACAATAATGCTAAATATACAAAATGTTTGCATCAAGTTGTTTCGTGGTGGTAACGAAAAGTAGGAAGAATGCAGAAACTGATTCAACACTCAGAGTTTAGCTCAAACATATCACATATGACCAATCAGTTTATGTCAATTTAGCTAACACATATCACAAATTAATTTTATGACAGTTTAGCAAAAATACTCAAATAACAAATCATGAAAAAAATTGTTACAAGACAACTTACGAGTAGACACTTTTGATGAAGCACCTGCCAAAAAACAAAAACAAAAAATCTTATCTATTATATAATATTGGCATTAATTAAACATATTATACCAGATCATTGTAGAACACGCTTTATAAATTACGTAATCACAGAACTATTCAATAAAAGCTTCATTTAATAAAATAAACATTAAACAATAAATATATATGCTGTAAGGCCTTATACATGATTAAACATATTTAAAATTATAATTATAATGAGAAAAGAGCAAATCACACTTCCAGAATGTTATGAGACAGCAAGATCAATGGACTATTGTCATTAAGTTTGATTGCATACTTGGTGGCTATACAACTCATAGAAGTCGAATGAACAAAAGAGAAATGTTCAACACTATACTTCTATCTAACACAGAAACAAAAATAACTATCAGAAATGTAACCATAGGCTTAGTCTAAACATATTCAATATTATTCATGTCTATATCCGAAGTACATGTATAATAAAATAGAACTATATTTTACAAAATGAAGAGAATCTTAAACTTGCGCAGAATAGAAAAATTCACATAAAAATGTATCTATATTATAACAGTTCAATAAAATAGTTAAAGTGTATTCCATTTTAAACAATAAAGAGAACTCACCTTCAGAGACAGTTTTGCGCAACTTTGGTCTTGCGTCGACTTAAAAAAAAAGTATTGATTTTGAATGTGGAATAAAATATAGATATTACTTTAAATTATAAATCCAGTAATAATATTAAAGTAAATATGAATATTAAGACCACAATTATTTATTTAGAAAAATATGTGCAATTTTGTTGAAAATATTTCTAAAATTAAAAATATTTATAAAAATCAGTTTAACAACATATTATTTATGCTTCACAAAATTGTAATATAATTATTTTCCTTATGTTATACAATTTATATATAATAATAAAAAATCTATTAAAATATTCTGCCAATGGTTCATTATGGTGTAAGACCTCCCTCCCTCACCGTATTTGGCAAGACCAAATGACCCTGGCCACTCTAGTATTTGCAAAAAACAATGGCAACTTTTTAATTAAAATAAAACAGATACAATGAGACCATCATAATAAAACTGAGAACGTTTTTAGGGTACTGTACCCACACAAACGTACAACTCAATGAATTTGAAAATTATGAAATATGAAAATAAAATATATTTATTGTTTTGAACGAAAAGTGAGGGAAAAAGAAATATGAAAAACAATATTATATAAAATTATAAACATATTCCCATCTTTTTAAATAATAATTACTCACTTTTTGTGTTACATGAATTAATATATTGAGAACGATAAAGAGTGCAATAAACTCTAAAGACTAATACTATACATAGTTCTGACTTAAAAGTAATGGTGTATGTTTGAAAAATGAGTTGCTTTACAATTATAACTAAATATAACTAAATTTACACTAAATTATAACACGCTTTGAAAGTAGATTTTACTTAAGAATAACAATATAATTTTTCAATTATTTATAAGTTTTATGAATAGAAAACTAGTGAAAAATGAGAAAGAATTAATTTTTAAAAAATTATTTATTATGAAGTTTGTCTTTTTAATTGTAGCTATGAATTTAAGTGTTGATAAATCCAACTGCCTTTCAATTTATTTATTCATACAATAACATACTTATCTAATAAAATGCGTCCTCAAATTATCCTAATTGACTACAGTCTAAGATAAACATATAATTTTTAACTAATAACATTTAGTCATTTCTTAAAGTACATAAACATTTAGTCTTAAATGAAAATAATAATTATTAAAAAAATTTACCGCTCGTAGTGTCTACTTTCATCCTCAACGAAGATAATTCGTTTTTGATATTTTCAATTTCTGACATCACATTTTCACTTTGATTTCCTAAATACAATATATATTGTAATATGGGCATTTTAGACATAATACATTTGTTATAGATGTTAAATACACAAAAAGTAATAATTTAAAAATAATGAACAAATATCATTTAAAAATCAATCAATATCACTTGATAGTAAAAATTGAATCATTCTATCACAACACGATAACATAACATAATTTTTGTGTCGTATTTACAATCATCACCATCGAACTCTAGAGAAAGTAATTTATGCTCATGGGTGTCCCTAGGGGAGAGTCTTTAGGTTGAGGATCATTACATATTTTGATATACAGTAAATGTACAAATATCACCTTGCAATAAATGTATTAGGCCTAAATGTTATATTCTAACCTCGTACACAACCTACTAATACCACTTTTATATATGTGTTCATATTTTCTATGTGTATAAATTTGGTTCAAAATATGTGTAACCATATGGTCACTGCAAGGCACTTGACATACAAATTAAGACAAAAAATGCAGAGATTTCTCTACAATTGATTTATTTGAATTATTTTAAACAGAAGAACTGTTTGAGATTACAAATAGCAGTCGAATAAAATTGCTATTCTGAATCTAAGAACAATCCTGATAGTAATATTGGTAGAGATGAGTTCAAGGTTTTTATTGGAATGCTGATTTTATTAGGATATTGCACTGTACCAGCAATAAGACTCTATTGGCAAGATGCTGGGAATGTACATAACAAAATAGTCTCTAGAAAGTATGAGAAGAGATCCGTTTGACTCAATAATGAATTACATACACTTTGCAAATAACAATGAAATTGATTTTAATGATACAATTTATAATTTGCGTCTTTAACTTAAATGCATCTTAATGAACAATTCAGGACTCATTTTAAAGCTATATATAAGACATTTGGCCTATGATGAAGCAATGATTAAGCATTTTGAGCCATAGTAGAGTAAGCAGTTTATTTGCAATACGATTTGGGTTTAAAGTTTGCTTTATGAATTCACCAATTGGCTATTTAATAAATGTTGAAGTTTATCAATTGTTGGAAAATGTGCAGCACCTCTTCTCAATTTTATTGACAATTTTCCTAATAAAGAGTTAGGATTCTGCTTTTATTTTGATAATTTGTTTACTTGTCCTATGCTTCTGATGGAGTTGCAAAGACGAGCATATTATGGGGGAACAAGAACTATGAGAGAGAACCGAATCCCAAAGAAATGTAAAATGTTATCTAGGAAAGACATAGAAAACAGCCTCGCGGTAGCTAGCGTTCATTTTGTTTCAAACTCTGAAAATTTGTATAATTAGTAATTTTTCACGTTCTACTAAAAAAAAATCTGAACATGTTATCATATGTAAGGTTTATCATAATGACATTTATTGACTATCATTTAGAAATATAGATTGAATATTTTTGTTTGTCCTGTTTGTTTACTTTTTTTACTTAGTTGAAATGAATTAAAGAGTTATGTCTGATACAAATCAGGTGTATACACATATACTAAATACGAATATTATATATTAAATTGAAATATTTAAATAAACAAATTGCAATATTTAAATAAACAAATTTAAATATTTAAATAAACACATTTTGTTTAACTAAATCAACAAACTTAAAATTAATTAGACTAATCCAAATTACAAAATTATAAGTAGCGGTAGTTATATAATATATTGAGCATGACTGTCTAGTAGATAAATCAATATATATATATATATATATATATAATAGTATTAATTAAAAATTGTATATATATGAATTATTATAATTTATTTTTAATACGGAGCAAATTATTCGGGATCATGATTTCTACAGAGATAACTGAAGATACAAAATATTGAATCAAATACTGAACATTCTCACCCGAAACAAGTTTCCCTCTTTTATCTTCAACAGGGGCTGCTGGTGCAATCCTTGTAGAAGGAAAATCTGCTCGGAAGATAAAATGAAATCATTATCAAGTGGTGTTTTATATTCAAGTATTCTCGATAGTTAGCTGTACATTTACGAGTGCAATATAAACAATTAAAGATTACTGTTAAAATAATGTAACAAGAAAGTGTTAAATAAAAATGTAAATTAAACATTCCAATATTGTCGTTTAAAATCGATTTAAAATCTCAGTTCTTGTAGAACTCAAATAAAGATATCAGATGTAAAAATAAATAAAGCAAGATGATGAAATATAGAGTACATTATTTAATTTTCAATTATACATTGTGAATAAATTATTAAACGTCTAAATATATATCATGTAATATGTATATTAAAGTTAACAATTAAAATCAAATGTCTATACAATATAATTCATTAAATCAAAAATTTCTTTTAACAAGGTTGCTGTATCTAAAATGAATCCACCATTTTATGTTTTTACTTCAACGGTAAATAACAAGTAACGGAACCACCTTTCAACGATGATTACGTTATTATACTACTATAAATATTATCTTAAGAATTAATCATTTAACACACCTTCCCCAACAGCTTTTATTAATTCTGAAAACTTTTCCTCGAAAGATGCTCCAGAGAGTGCCTCGCTAAAATCATAGTAAAGTGCATTCCCAATCAAAAGATCCAACCAATCGCAACTGGCTGGCGAAAAGTTTAAATCAACCAAAATTGGAATAATTGGTTTGTCTTTTTTGTGTGAAAAATCTGCTTCTGAAATAGTAAAAAACACTTTATAAAATAAAAGCAATATAATTTTAAACAGTGCATTAATTATTATGGTGTATGTGTTGCATGGTATAAGAGGTTCCTTTAGTAGCATCGATATACACTAAGATAAGGGATAAAAGATATGTATTACACAATTGGCGAGCAAATATTCTAGTAACATTATTGATCTTTTGTAATCACTTATCGAATTGTTCATGATTTGGATCAATATGCGTCAGTATCTATTCATAAATTTATGCAAATTAACACTTTACAGTGATTGTGATTTTCTATTAAAATAGTTGTAGTATTTTATAGTATTTGAGGGGGATATTTATGAGAAAATGTATTTTTTCATTATCGGGTTTTTGATGATGTCAGAAAAGACTAATTCTGAAAAAATATCAAAAATAAATTTATCAAGTTTAAAGTTGCGGAAAATATTGTTTGAATCTGATATATCTAATTACACTTTTTTTCAATTTTGTTATTGGTCACAGATTTCAGACCTTTTGATGACGTCATGTGGCTGACACTTAGATACACAAAAAGAAACAATTATTATAACAAGAAATTATTTTATTAATTAAAAGTTCCTACATATATGTAAGTTTTGGAACGTTTGAATAGCATAAAATTCTATTTTAGTGGAGATATGATCTGGCCAGAGCATAGCCGCATAGGGATTAGTAGAGACCACGTAACAAAATAGATATTGTATCTCTGATGAATCGAACTTACTAAAACTTAACAGAATTATTTTATTTATCAGTTTAAATCTATGTACAATATTTAGGATCTTTATAATGTGGGTGAACCTTTTGTTTTCATATGTTTACATACAGAAGTTACTTTATATCATGTAATGTTTTACTAGTATGTTTTCATTCACACAATTTCTTTTGTTGTACAATTCCTCTCATTTTAAATGCAAAGTTTGAAACACAAACAATAAATAATTTATCCAATATAGTATAAATAAGCTAGATGTAACTTTATCTTTATATTTCAAGGTGATTCAGCACTAATAGCATATTTTTAAATGGGATAAAATCAGGTAATAAAATCGATTTAGTAGATGAAGTACTTTTTTATGAATCAATCACTATTGTTAACAATATTTTATAACAACGAACAATATTTCACTGTTGAAAGTAAGGATATCAATATTTATTTTTAACAACATAAAATGCTATAGTTTGTTTTCTAGAATTTCAAAGCGGACATGTTGTACGTCTAATACATATTTAGCAATAAATATTTTACGAAAACATTATTTAATTATTTAAGTTAAATTTTTTATCGCAAAATTTCGAATTTTCATTGGCTGAACAAAACAATTCAGAAGAAATAAATTTTGAATTAAAAGTATATATGCTATTATGTCACTGGTATAATGTACCTATGCAAATGAGTATGAGTAAAAAAATATTTATTATCCTAATCTGGAAAATGTATAAAGTTTGACTTTATTAAAAGGATAACAGCTTTAAATCAAAGTGTAATACAGAAGCTTACTGATCAAATTAAGCAAAAGAAACTCGGCGAAAACATTCAATACTTCTTGACCAATTGAAAGACATGGATAATAAATAAATCTATAAAATAGATAAAAACTACCATCATTTAAAAAATTCAATAATAGTAATTATAACGAATAGTTGTGTAATTATTATGGTTGTGTTTAAAATCGAAATGTTCTTAGTTTGAGTAATTATGTTTTTTTAATATTGTAGCGCAAGATAATATATTTATAATCATAGTAGTTAAATAAACATCCAAGATCAATTTAAAATACAGAACAACATAATAGAGAAAAAAAATTAATAAAGAATACAGAAAAACTGGAATCTCACCTTTATGACAATTTTTGCTATTAATATATTCTGACGACATGAAAATAAAAACAACAGATGCTCCAGTAACTGCTGCCGCCATCGCTTTCAATAAGTCGCCTTTCATGTTTTTAATATCAATCCACGTCTAAGTTAAATATAAAAACTAATGTTAGTGATTGCATCATTACATCTACAACATCTTTCATAGACTTATAAATCAGAAAAAGTTCAAGTAATGTATAATAAATAGAAAAATAATGTATGATGGGAATAGTTAAAGGATATTAATAATAAAAAATATAAGTTCAATATGTTTGAAAAATAGTGCGTAATATAAATTAAGTTCATAATCATTGATTCTGCTATAATATATGTTTAGATAGATAAAAATTAATTGTGTCAATTTACAAAGTTTGTCAAGATGATATTTACCACAAAATTTTATGAAATAGTTAAATGTAACTATGCAAATATATAAATAATTCATTAGATAAGTCCATTCTATTTTCCCATGAATTAGTAAATAATAATGCACAGAGTATCAATATATTAACAATGTCATCGATTATATACAATAGGTATCGCACAACAGGGTTCTCACACTTACACGCTAAACAAATTCAAGACTTTTCAAGTCGTGTGAGAACACTGGTATATTCTATACACAAAGTGAATGTGTATTTAAGAAGATACCAGCTAAACACTTTACTTAAAATTCAGCAAAGGAAATAAGGTAAAAACACACAAAACACAAGTAATGCTAATGTTTCCATAATAAAAATATTTTTCAAAAATGTTGCTGTTTCCTACAGTTATTCGTTTCGTGTTCATTTTATCAACTAATAATTCAAATAATAAGTTGAATTAATTAGTAATCGAATACATAAATAACAATTTTAATATATTCTATAAATTGGCCAATTTTGTCATGACCATTTCAAACCATGCAAAATAGTGTGGGATTTCGAATGTTAACTTGCGTGATGAGCCATGGCTTTTTATACAATATGTTGTCTTTATTGAACTATCTTAAATAAATTTACATAATTTGTGTGACCTTATGTTTGAATAAACCATGGCATGGTATTTAACATGTTTGACAAGGTTGGAAAACTACAATCGTATAGCAGAAAAAGACTTATCTATTAAAACAATGCAAAAAAATCCATCTATTATTTATCTATGTACAATATACCTGAACAACGACTGTTGTTCTACGAATGTACTGTCATATTTTCAATAGTTGTATATATTTGTAAATTCGAAATATATATATTTTTAAAAGTTTAAACTTTTGTAACACATTTAACATATTTTCCTCATTTTTTATCCCTTTTAATTTTTTACCTCTTACATCTAATAAACACAGACGAACTATACACCTGAACAGTAGTTGATGTCTGTGTTATTAACCTGCTTGAAAAGAAGGCTTCTGAAACTTATATTTCATCATAATGCTTTAATTAAATAGAAAGCACACCCTTTTATACTAGCATAAGTAAGACGTGAAAACATTTCTATATATATAGTTATAAATACAACTATCTAAATTAGTTATATACAATACCTTGAATCCATTCTTATTAAGTTCGTTGTTTATTTTACGAACTATTTCTTTATTTCGTTGGCAGTAACTGATCATGATGTAATCAGATTCATTAGCAACATTTGGTTCTGCTACAGTAAATGTAGAAATATAGTTAGCAATAAATAACATTAATTATTATTAATTATAAAAATATGAATTAATTTTTGACATTAAAATAATAAATGGATTATATTATACATGCATGCAGAAAATGTTCCAAGGCAATGAGAATACAACTTATGGTTTAAACAGCAAGAAAAATTAAACTTAGTTAATTGTAATGAATTCAGAATATGGACCTGTTTTTCATCAGCTGATAATGGATGCAGTCAGTGTGATGGCCAATATTTACTAATAATTTTTATATAACATATCATCACTTTGGTTAGTAATTGAAGAATATTAAGACAGATTATTAATGCATAACTATATTATACTCTACATTCAGAAATAGGTTTATTTTGGAATGAAAGAGGAGTTTTACAAATAAGTAAGGCATGTGGACCAAATTATAAAAAACTAATCAAAAATAGAATTTATTTAAATAATCAAAAACATATATTATCAATTGTCATTCAATTACTTGGTCCATATAGTGTATAATTTCAGAAAATATACATGACAGCTATTTCCATTTTAATTATGTATGTGAACGGCACACATTTAAAATATATTACTAATATTAAAGATACTAAATGTTTACATAAAATAATTTTAGATATTTAACTATCAACATATAAATAAATATTAGTATGTAAACAGTAAAATATATTTTATATGTTGTACATTTTCAATGATATAATTTTATATTGTAATCATAACATTTAATAAGTGTATTCATATCTTATAAATTATTACTTTTTTTATTATATAAAATCAACATAATACTTGTTGATACATTATGTGCCATTTCAATTAAAAAATTATAGTAGAATATTTTAATGTCAATGTCATTTTAGAGATAATAATAAATGTATACAATTAGTAGTTATAAATATTTAGATATATTTAAAAATGCTAAAACTAGCATATATGCTATTAAATAGTTTAAAATTGTAAAAGTGAAGATACACATTTATGTTATAAGATCCATAAAGTAGCCAAAACTATATTTTATGTTTTGTTATTTTCACATTTGTTTAATTAGTTACTCTACTCATATCTTAAAATTTCATTGTAATATTGTATACTGGCAGATGCAAAAATACCAAAAAAAACATTTTTACAATAAATGCAGTTTACAAAGTTCCTATGGGCTTGGAGATGACTTCAAAGTCCTTGATATCTAGATAAATAAAATAAAAAGTAATCTTAAGCTTTGCTATATATGACAAATTATCACCTTTTTAAAAATGGCCACCCAACCATGCTCCTTAAGAATAAATAAATGTCATATATAGCTGATAATCTCATGGCAAATCATTTAAGATGAATGCTGAAATTTTTTTCAATTTAATAAGAATATTAATATCACTAATTAATGTTTATAGTCAAAATAAAATTTAATAAAGCAAACATTTAAAATATTTTAGTTTTTAGGTCTTTTGAATTCAAGGAATAATTCTTAAGACAAACACATTTTATACTTCTAGGCATACCATTTGGGCAATATGATATAAAATTCTAGCAATGCATATAACAATCTCTAACTTTTAAAAATTAATTAAAAAAACTGAGAGTTTTGTTTGTTTCATTCATGCATTATTTATGATTAGAAAAAATATAATGGTTTTAGTCATATGATGATGAATATATCATCTAAAATGAATATATCCTTTTAAATATACAATATTTAATTAGAAACAAATTTATTCTATATCTCATTATTTTTTTACTGTGAGTATAATACTACTGTTTAATAAAAATGATATATTATTACATTTCTTAAAATATTATTAAATATGACAAATTATTTACTTTAAATATATGGAGAGAAATTAGTTGATTATGGGTGATATTATTAACTGTGGTTTTATTTTCAAAAACATAATTTGCTACTTACTTTGGTAACTTTGAAAATAGTTCCATATAGCACAAAACTAAGTTGTCAGTAGTAAAAATATTCTAGAAGATAACATCTAAGTAACAAGTGTAATGTATTTAGTCAAATAATGGTATAGCTTAATGGGTGAGATTAAAACATTATTTTTTTAAATAAAATTTTAAAATGTTAAAAATGTATAAGATTTTTTTAACCTAAATTTAAAATAAAAGTCTATATTTTAAGGCTTTTTTTATTATGGAATATAAATATATTAAATAATAAGACTTAATAAATAATTAAATAATTAATCTTTAAATCATAGTCTATTAAATAATGAGAATAATATGCATATATTTATTATATATATATAAATCACAAAATATTAAACATTAAATAATTTTGTTAATGCTGATAAAAATATAGTTAATATTATATTATATAATTTGATAAAATGTTAAAAATGATTATTGTTATGTAATGTTTAAAACTTTCTCGTTAGTATTTATTAGAAAATAAATTATTCTCTTGGTAGAATTAATTATTTATAAGAAATAAAGATAGGGCAATCTATCATGTATGGGCAAAAACATTTTAAATGTTCCCAAAACTTACAAAATTGAAGAAAAAAAATACAACTTATTCACAAAATGATTTCATAACTTTATTGTCAGTTATGGCCCAATTGGGGACCTAGTAGAATTATACAATGAATAGACCCTAATTGGACTGATCAGTTTGGGAGTTATTAATAGTATTAACCAGTTAAACAGTGACTTTGTTAATAACTTTACTTTTAATGATATATATCTGGTATAGTATAAAACCAATTCTATCCACAGTCCATAACTGGTCAGCCTAGTTATAACAACCAGTAATTGCATTATTTTAGAAAATCTTTAACTGGGCTGACCAGTTGATATTTTTTAAATATTTATAGATCATTGACCAGTGACAAAATTAATAACTTCATTATTTATGGTATTAAAATTTTGATTTTTATATAGTTAATGTTTTTATTTTATTTTAATGATGTCTGTTAAATCAATTAGTTTATTTAAATATGATTATGGAAACACTCTGAATATGGCAGGAGATTTAATTTAAGAAATATGTTAAAAACTGAATATCCCTAAATACTAACCATTATAGTAAATGAAATCCCAAACTTTGAAAAGTCCCTAATTGATCATTCCTGTCATGAACTTTGTTAATGTTAGGTCCATAACTGGTTACCAATATATATATTTATATATATATATATAATACAGTTCATATAATAATGACATATTATTAATACATTATTTATTTAAAATATTAAATATTTAATGTAAATATATGTATAAAATTAAAAAATTATTTTAATTTATAATTATTAATTTCATATTAATATAGATATTATATAAAATTATATATATATATATATATAAAAAGTGAAAGGGCCCCTTAATAAAAATTGAATGCGACCGAAAATGTTGAATGTGCTCCATTGCTACATATATATTTGTCAATTGGGCCCCTAAAGTATCGAATGCGCCCCTTTTTTTGTGGGTCCCATTCGATATCTTTCGATACCGCATTCGACATTTTGGGTCGCATTCAATAATTATTATGGGGCCCTTTCAATAAATATAAATATATATATATTTATATAATATATTATTTTATAAATATTACAAAATATATATTTTATTAATAATAATATTAAAATAGTATATACTAAGACAGTACTAACATTGACATTATTTTGGAGAAATAATTAAACATTGCTAATTAAAAAGAAATTATTCAACTAATAATAATTTAATATTTACAATTATATATTTTTTATGATTAGGTTACATCAACTTTTGTTGGAATGGGGTGGGTTGGGTGTGCAATTGCCTCTCCTGCCCTTTTTAACTGTAATTTTTTTTTAATAATCATAATCTTAGCTCCAAAAATACTCTCAAAAGTGTATACACCCAAAAGGGTCAAGTGTAGTTAATAATAATATAAAAACATAATGTCATTTTTGCAAATGGCCCATCCAGAAATTTAATTATAAAGTTATCACATGCATGTCAGCATGACTGTAACAATCATTGTTGGCATAGTATTATACATATAAAAGATAGATTAAAAATAATTTCAGAATTTATCATTTCTGACACATATTGCAATATTAAACTATTCTTGATACTATTAATAATGCCATGCCAATTAAATTACTTGGATCTGGGAGTTGCCATTGGTAAATAATAAATATATTATATGTTTTTGCTATTATATTTCCAAATGTCTTAAGTGATTTCAGATACCTAATCATTGACATTCTTACCTCGACCTGCCATTTTATTAGTAATTGCCGAAATATAAACACTAAGAAATAATTAACTCAAAAAAAGTGGAAGATGAAATAACACAGGATAAATATTTAAATATGCGCGATAAGTGTAATCATAACTATTGCTATGCAAACTATTATGTAAAACAAATTTTGTCATTATATTTTAGCAATCATTTTGGCTTTGATGTGCTTCCTTATACTTACTAATTTTAATTAATATATCTAAATTTTCCGAACTGCTTTTACTAATAATAATTATCCTCAGAGGCTTCCTAAAATGATATTCGGTTTGAAGAGGGCTAGGGCAAAGAATATAGAATGTAATAATCCAAAATTTCCTATATGTAATTTATTTATTTGTAACAACCTATTATATATCTATAATTTTAAATATTTCATTGTCTAATATTAAATTTTTTTCAATTAACTTATATTCTAAATTTGTAAATTATTTACTTAGGTACTTGTTGACTTGTTGAAATGATTCAGTTTACAATAATATTGAAGTAATAAATTGAATTTCACAATTGAAAAATAGGATATACCGCACTATCGATCCATCTTAATTGGATATAAATATCTTTAATCAATTGATATATTTTTTACTGAATTGTGTATTTTTAAATCTCAAAAAAGAATCGATTTATCAAAAAAAAATCTTGAAATAATACATCTACGCATTTTACTAATTCTATTTAACTGTCATGCAATTGTTCCGTTTATATTCATCAAATAATTATAAATGTTAATATGTATATGATTATGAGAATCATTCTTTAATACAAGGTTATATAACTTAAACGAAGTATCAGGACATCTACAGTCGAGATTAGGTTATAACAAGTTCGATAAATCTTGAGAATTTGGAGTATTGTAGGCCTCGGAAGAAGATTCATTTCAAAATACCGGCATATATATATATATAAAGAGTTAAATTTCTTAATATATTACATATATAAGCAACTAATAAAGTTAAAATCTTCTAAATAGAAAATTTAAGACACATTTAAAAGGTTTCATTTTCTAATTGTAAAAATGTTTATAAATAATATAAATATTTTAAAATTCCAATCGCGTCTTTTTGTTATTTCGATCAATAACTATAATTTTCTTTTTTGCAATTGTTTTGATCTACCTATACATAAAAATTGCACTTACTTGGCATTTCATAATCCACGAAAAAATAACAAATAGTGTAACTATACTAGTAGTAGTATCACCAGTTTGTAAAAAACATTTTAATTTAAAATATGTATATTAAATAAAGGCCTTCCTTACTTACATTTAAAATATTATCAAGATATATATATTCTTATCAATTACAATATTGTCGATTACTGTAGGGTAATATACACTATGCCTATAAGGACATCGTAAATTGACATCGACCGGATGTACAATGTGACAGTCACCAGGACGTCTGACCGACTAGGCTAGCTATAATATCGACGTTATAAACTAAACGCCTGTAAAAATTACGTCTGCTTAAAAAGTAGTCATATACGGACGTCCAAATATCCCAGTTACAACAGATTTGTAGATCGTTTAAAAAAACAATTTCGACTAAATAGATACACATTATGCAAGCGATTAGCGTTACATATAAGATTCAGAAAGTAAATTCACAAACTGTATCATGAATGATTCCAGACAAATGAATCGGAACTCACAAAAATTAAAAAGTCGCTTACAATATCACTTATTAAGTCTTGTTTCGACATTTAAGTCTGCTAAGTGACTTAAAGTCATTTATAATTAATAAGTCACATTTTAAGTTATTCTAAGTATAGAAAGTCAAATTTAAGTTATTGTAAGTATAGAAAGTCAAATTTGTCAAGTACAACAAGAAACTTTATAAAAACCGAATAGCAAAAGTAAAACATATCATACCAAACGGAATTTATCTTTATTTTAATAAAATGACAAAGCAATTGCATAAAAATATAGAAAACGTACAGTTAAAAGTTTATAATTTCTTAGCGTGTTTCATATCCAGAACCATTCTGGTTGATAGCCATCTTCCTTATTCGTCAATCTTCTGGGAATCGAAGAAGTACAACAACTATAAACAGAATAAAGAAAAGAAAAAATTAGTTAATTTTAAAATAATATATACTGGATTCAGGAACAAGATCTGAAATGTTTATCCAAATAAAAACAACACGAATAATCCATACCATAAAATCGTTTTGTTTTGGATTTTATTTAATATATTGAATCAATCTAAAATAATTTTAAAGGTATTTGACCAAGTTATAAAATTTAAAACAGGTTTTTAGAAATAATGATATAGTCAATTATTTGGTTGTAGATATTGGTGGGGATGTCATTTATTTAATATTGCCCTGCCAAGTGGTAATATGTTTGCTGTTATGTTTAAAAGCAGTATTGGAAATAAAATAGTTATTGTTAAGGCAGAAATAGCTAATTCATTACCGTTATCAATGCGTTTACCCTTGGCATATTTTCCCAAGCAACTGGTTATATTGTCTTTGCCAATTTTGGCGTTGAAGTCTACAGCAACGATGATGTTGTTGTGGTTCACATTACTGATGTTCGTGATTTGCTCATACGCATCATCTCTTTCTTTGGGGTCTTTGGCAGGCAAGATATTAGTGGGGGTAGCAAAAAAACGTTTCCTCTCTGTAGCAAAATGGGACGATATTTTTTCTTAGGATTCGTATAGTCTGCTTCATCAGCTTTGGTTTCCGGAAGCGCAGCTATAAAAATGTTATACATAACTATATCCTTAATGAGAATGTGTTGGTTTTAATCAGAATTATTACCTCAAACGTTAAACGTAACCATATTTATCTTACGTGCAGAGTTAATAGACAGATTGGGCGTGGCCGTTCGAGTTGTCAGAACCGAAAATATTTAACTATAGACTTAGGGCCGGATGCAAAATCTTTACTTTCGGCGAATCTCGATGATTGTTCGAAATCCGTATGCAGAATACTTCCTCCAGTGGTAAAATCTCAAGGCTTTCTCAATCGATGGGCGAAATTTTATTAAAGATTAAGCATAAATTTGGAGGAAACCTTACTGGAGGAGTTCTTCAGTGAGTATTCATAGAAACTTGGAGAAAGCCTTACTGGAGGAAAGATTCTGCATTTGGCCCTTAAATATGAATTTAACTTCTAAGAATTTAACTAAAATAATAAACAAATTCAATTAACGCGTATTTTTCATACGTTTGGTTTGAATTAGGTGTAGGATATATTTATTATCACAAAATGTAAAAGACATACTGTCTAGTCGTACCTAATTGGTATTTGTATGACTAGATCTAGGTGCGAAGGGATAGTGATACGAGAAGACTATGCTTATGATACAACTAGATGCGTGCACCCAATCATTGTCAATGCATTGACAATGATTGCAATGGGGGCATGTAGGTGTACGACCAGTCGTACCATAAGCATAGTCCTCTCATCTCATACCACGTGGTACGTACCACGTATGTACATAATATAATATGTCATGTATTATGTCATATTATTATATATATTATATTATATTGTTATATATTCATATATTATGTCATATATTAATTTATTTTATATATTAATAATGGTTCGACTAGACCTAGGGGCGAAGGGATAGTGATACGACAGGACTATGCTTATGATACAACTAGATGTGCACCCAATCATTGTCAATGCATTGACAATGATTGCAATGGGGGCATGTGGGTGTACGACCAGTCGTACCATAAGCATAGTCCTCTCATACCACGTGGTACGTACCACGTATGTACATATATGTCATGTTCGAGATTTTATATATTTTCTATCTGTTTATATAAAATTTAGCTTATAACTCCTGAGATCTCAGTAAAAAGTGCCACAGAACATAAAGTAAAAATCTGCTGTCAGCAAAAAGTCAAATAAATAAATATATCATAAGTTTGTCTTCAATAATATGCCATGACTTTCAAATCATTTTATATTAATTCTTTTTCATGGATATTTGGCACATTGTCATTGGATTGCGTTTTTTATACATTTTATATAATCGATCAAAATTATATAAGATCAAATATATAGGTGACTGCAGTTCTTGGAAATCCTGGAAATTGAAAAGTGTACTGGATTTTTTGGAAAAGCTCTAGATTTCTTGAAATTCCTAGAAAAGTTTATATAAGTTCTCCGTACATCAAATGTTTGGACGACATTTTAACATTACAATAACTATTTCATTTTCAATTATAGAATATTATTAAGTGTGACTAATGCATATGTCGTGGACCAAATATAAATTCAGACCGATTGCTAATCGGTCCGGCCTAAATAAAAATTTCTATTTGGTCCGACCAATTAGCAATCAGTCGGACCAAATGAAAAATGTATAAAAAAACAGTAATATATATATATTTAATTATCATTTCAAGTGCGCGGTCATAGTCTGCAGCACTCGTGTTGGTTTGGATTATTTGCTTCGTGTATTTAAATTTTTGGAACCTCGGTGAAAACTTTTTGACTATCTTATATACTTTCGGACGTTGATTCGAGCTATCTAATTTGTTTTCATATCGGATATCCTTCAGGAGATATCGGCACATTTGTTTACAGTGTTGTGCTATAATAGCTAATTCATTATAAGTGTAACTTTAACCTACGAACTGCTAACCAGCAATCGATCGATATTACCACTGCTTTATTCACTATATAAATACTGGCACTACCAAGATTATCGATGCATCGGAATATACAACTATTATCAGTATAACGTAAACAAGAATACAATACACCCGTAATGAACTAATCCAAATTCAGTCGCAAACTGCACCGCATAAACTAAATAGGGCTATAAATAACTCAATCTTATCAGAAGTTAAACCTAGAGAAATCCAAGTCAAGGAATTCCCTAACAAAGTTCCAACTGAGAATCACAGTGAAATCGCCAGGAGACGGACATTGTTTCTCACACAGTATAAAGTTATGCCTACAAAATTATGGATTATCCCACACTATCGATGACCTTATCATTTTACTCAACGCTGAATTCTTCCTTAAACTTTACATATATTGTAGGCATATAATATCTATTTTTTGTCTATAGGCGAAGATCTGCCAGCACCATGCTAATAATGTACTACGAAAGCATAGAAGAGTATAGGGAGGTCATAACAGATCATCACCATAAAAAACACAAACAATAGCAGTCATACTAAGAAATGTGCACTACGATGCTGTTATAAATACAAATGCAGTACCAATACAAGCAAAGAAGAAGATACCACCAAATAACAATACTGACAGGACAGTTGAGACAAAAAAGAAAGAAGAGATAACCCAGAAGAGACGACGAAGAAGAAAAGGTAACGAGCAGGATGGAAACGTAAGTTCCAAGATGACATTCCATATCGTTCTCCAGCAGCAGTAATATAAAACTCTAAACACGTACTCTCAAGGGGAGGCCACAAAGTCATCAAGATTGCAGAAATGTGCTACAAGCTATGACCAAAATTAGTCGGCGTATATGAGAATGATTTCAATACTTCACATGGCTCTTCAGAGGCATAAATCGACGGATATATACAATTCAGACAAGACAAGGATCTATCAAAAAGTTTTTAAAATGTGGTAGTGGTTTAATTGCATATGCTCACAATGACTTGCGCATAAAGCAAACCCCAAAACATGCTGGTATAGACTACGAGATGATTACTCTTGAGACTGACGATGATACTAAATGACTTTTTATATATCGAACACCAGATACAACTGTATCAAACAGTCTACTCGAACAAATCGAACGGCTCGTAATCAGAAGCCCAAACATATTTATCCTCGGGGACCTACACATCGACGAACGACGATCAAAATCTAATGCTGGTAAGCTACTTTCACTATTACTATCAATGAGGCTACAACAACATGTTCACTTTATCACACATGAATAAAGAGGCAATGCAAAACGACACTGCATTATCGATACTGTCCGGTCCAATATACAACGCGCCTACACAACTCCTATAATAGAAGGTATTAGTGATCACAAGGCAGTCGATGTAAACCTCACCGATACAATCCAGATCGTGCAGAAAAAGTTCCCAACGCCGAGCAGACAATAGCATAAAGCTGATCCATAAATAATGGCATCCACTCTGTACGCTAATGAACTTGCAGCTCCAGATAATGCAAACATCCAGGAAAAATAAGGAAGATGGAACTATGCTTGGAGAGCAGTTTTAAACAATATCGTTCCAGTAATCTCTTCAACCAATTGTAAACAAAATCGCCCTTCAAAACTGTAGCTTACCATAAATACTAGAAGGAAAATTAAAGCCCGGAACAAACTAGCTCGAACAAAGCACAAGCATGATGATAATTATGATACCAGAAAAATGCTATCTCAGCTAAAGCGTAAAATCGTAAAAAATCGTAAAAGCGTAAAATAAATATGTGGAAAATCACAGGACTGAACTTGGTTCAAATGCTGGCACGTCAAAGGGATGGAAACTACTGATTACTTGGCCGACAAAACCGTTGTCGCCCCAGCCCAACTGTTCTGTGGACGAACTCAATAAATTCTTCATCAATAAACCGATATCAACATGAGAAACAATTGAAGAAATCCCAATGCCGTGTATTACAGATATAATTACAGCAACACTAAATGCCTTGTCAGAGGCTACAACAGATGACGTAATAGTAGTACTAAAGCAAAACAAAGTCAACCAATTCAGTGGGGTATGATGAAATACCAATAAGAAATTTTGAGGACAGTTAGAATATATTGCTGAAGAAATTGCAGTTTAACTAATTCTATCTTTGACGAAGGTATATTTCAAGAAGAATGGCAACTGGCTGAAGTTATTGGGGCCTGGAAAAGAAAAGGTAGTGAGCATAGCCCAAACTCATATAGACCAATATCAATGTTAACGGCCATCTCCAGAATTATACAAAAAAATATTTTAATTGAAATCTTTGGGTTACGAAGATACCACGGCTGTGAAACAGCTCTGACCCATCTTATAGATATCGCAGCTACAGAATTTGATCAAGGAAACAAAGTAATAATTACGACCATTGACTAAAGCGCAGCATTTTGCACGATAGACAGAAACCGTTTGCAGAAAAAGCTAAAAAAGCATATTGGTATAAGCGGCAATGCCGTGAAACTGCTCAAATCATACTTCTCTAATATAAAAATGCTCACCAGCATCCACGGAGCACACAGCAACCTTCTTACTGTCCATTACAGAGTCCCGCAGGGGTCACTATAAGGATCATCACTGTTTGTCTTATACGGACTAGCAGGCGCGGATCCACGGTGGGGTCAGATGGGGTCTGGACCCCACCTGAATATTTCAGAGCGCCCACCCCCCCCTATTAGGTGGTATAAAAATGAATTATTCCTATCT